>CATIWK010049639.1:0-20654 GCA_949634005.1 Mallotus japonicus | reverse complement strand
TGCGGTAGACATGGCAGACATGAATGGTGACTAAATAAGGGTAATTTTATCATTTAAATAATGCAACACATGTGGCAAATGATATGGTTAATGACTGGGATAAAAGTGGGTCCTGTTTGATCTGACTGAGCACCTAGTCAGTATCAAATCAGCCGGAGACACTACATTGGTATGCTTTTCAAAAGTTCAGACACTTGATTGCAAAAAAAAAAAGATTAGACACTCAAATAGAAAAAACAGAAAAGTTCAGACACCAAAAATGTAATTATCCCAAATCATAATAAATTTACAAAATACATGTTTATCAAAATAAATTTATTTTACTACCCGAATTTCAAATTCATCAAATTTATTAAAAATTGCAAATTATAGAGAGAGAAGTGAAATAAAAAAATTTGATTTTTACTTTTTCATTAATTAAAAAATCTTCTAAATGATGATAGAAAAATTGTATATTTTAATATTTTTAATATTTAGTTTTTAGTTACTAAAATTAATTAAATGTTAAAATTATAAATAGAGAAAATAAAATTAATTTCAATAAGATTATTTTTATTTATAATAATAATAAGATTATTAATCTTATTATTATTATTAGTATTAGTATTATATTATTATTATTAGGTTTTCAAGCTATAAAATCTTTTGGTTTTAAAATAATATATTGTTGCATGGAATTTGTTGGTGTGACTTGTTGGGAATACTCTATCGTTATTTTTTCTTTTACACATTGTAATACTTAATTGTTTTAAAAATAAATATTAAATTAAAAAATCAAACCACTAAAAATGTCTTTATTGCTAATAGGTTGCTTGATAATAGAATTTCTAATGGTTTTTCCTTTTTACACCAAGAGTCTGTTTGGTTCAGCTAATTATTATAGTAGTTGATATCTGATAGTTGATTAATAGTAGTATTTAATGAAATTCTTTTGAACTGTTACTGTTAGTATACAAATTGACCACTATGGATATAATTTGTTATTTTTATATATAACTAAAATCCATTATCATCATCATTATTATTATTATTATTCAACATTTAAAATAATAATAATAGCAATAAAAGAATAAAAGTTATTATTTTCAAATGCAAAGCAACAAAACATAATAATGAAGAATTTATGTGAATATAACCTAATTCATATGTAAATTTATAAAATCATAAATTTACATAATATAGCAGAAGAAAGTAAAAAAAAAAAAAATATTTGCATACCTGTGATAGCGATGCCAATAATATTAGTGTTGCCTTGTAATTAAAAAGTTATGAAAGAATTTTTAAAATTGGACTCAAAGAAAATATAAGTTTATGATGATAAAAGATATATCCATAGATATATATAAAAAAAATATAAGTTTGATTTATATTTGTGTACTAATTTTTAAAAAGAGTTAATTTTTAAAGAGGTTAGTTTTGTCAAAATATAAAATATATAATTAGTCGTTTCAAAAAAGTTCCAAAATAAAGTTGATAGAATTCACAATTGATTAAGATTTAGAGCCTATTTGGTTAAGCGATTGCTAATAGCCGATAGATGTTGCTGATAGCTGGTGACAAGTAGCTGATAGCTAACTAATACTAAGGGCCTGTTTGATTTAGCTGTTTATAGTAGCTGATAGCTGATAGCGGTTTCTGATAGCGGATAACTGTTAGTTGATAAATATGAAGTGTTTGGTAAAATTTTATTAGTTGTTGCTGTTTGTATGTCAAATGACCATTAAGGGTATAATTTATTTGTAAATATAATTTCATATACTTTTTATAATATTTTTTAGTTAAGCAAATTATTTAAAAATATATATATCAATAAATAATAATTTATTGTCTTTAATTTATATATTATTTAAATTATTTATTTAAATTATTTAAAAATAAATTTTAAAATATAAATATTATTGTATAATTTTTTTTAAAATAATTATAGGTATAAATATAATAATTATTTAATTATAATTTACAATAATATTTATTTAATTATGAATTATAAAAAAAATTAATTATATACATTTAATTTTAATTTAAATGAAGTTATTTGTTATTAGTTATTTTTAATAAGGGTAAAATAGTCTAAAAAAAATACAAATCAGCTATCAGCTGATTGGAAAAAACTCCAAAATAGAACTTTTCAAATCAGCAGCTTTTTGAATAAAATCAGCTATCAGCTGCTGATTTTGGTATTTTACCAAACACCTAAATTATAGCTGATTGAGGAAAAACTTCTATCAGCTACCCAAAAAACTAAACCAAACGCCCCCTTAGTTGAGATTTAGGCTTAAGTTTGAACCAAAATAAGTTTATACTACACTTTTAATATATTATGATTGATTTAGATTTTTAATTTACCAAAAAAAAAAAAGTTGAATAATACAATTTAGTGTGTAATTTAATTAAATTTCCTGCATGTTGTATATAATGAGTTCATATATAACATTTAACATGTATACAGGATGAATTAGAACTTGTGGCTACAATAAATGAGTTTTTGAAAGAAACAAAAACTTTTATCGCATCAAACCATCAACTCCCTTGTTGAAATTTGGGTTTAGGTTGCCCATGATGAACTAACCCGATCCAATAAATTTAATTAAAAGAGTTAAATATAATTGCTAATAGACAGCTTCCAAAGTTATAAAATTTAATTAATGGCTTCCTGTAAAGAGATACATTAAAGAAAAAAAAAATGAGAAGATAGAGGTGGAGAAAACTCTGTAAAATTCTCCCTCACACTTAGACAATTTGAGTAAATAGGATTGTGGATTGAAGTGTTTTTATTTATTTATTTATTTATTGTTATTATTATTATTATTATTATTATTATTTTTGTGACTAACACTCACCTAGTGTTTTTATGCAATATACTTGTGGAATCATCAAGAGGTAGTGATCCTAATTTCTTTATGATTTTAATTCTGCATTGTAACATTGCTGTATAAGAAAAATTGATGTTTCATGCCATGATTTGTACATGTATTTGTAGTCCATAATGCAAGCTTTAAAATGATATAAAGAACACCCCCAAAGCCTTAGCCTAGTGGTAGAGGCTTGGGGGTGTGGGTTGAAGGTTGGGGGTTCAATACCCCCTCCCCCCTCAACCTCCCCACTTTGGTCAAAAAAAAAAAAAAATGATATAAAGAACGTTAAATTTGGTTAATTAACTGTAGTGAAAGATATGGTTGATTAAAGTTGGTCTTTTGAAATTTTTAGACTTCAAAATTTTTTTCAAAAAGTTGAAGATGAAGTATTTTTATACTCTCAAATGAAGAGTTTGAAACTCAAACATATACATATAGGTCTTGAATTTGACATCTGATTACATGGTTGAACTCATAATAATAAAAATTAGGGGAGGGGTACAAAAAAAATATAAAAATAGAATCTTGGTCGAAGGCAGCGTGTGGCTTACACGTACTGCATGAGAGAGTGGGCAAAACTGCCAACCAAAACAGAAAATCAGCTCCACATGCAATGATAGCGCGTGGGGGCACATGAAGCTTTTCTCAGTGGCAGTTTTTCAACATTGCCGCCACCGTTGGACTCCAAATTTTTTGTAGAATTTTTCTATATAATTAAAATAGTTTTTCCAATATTAAATTAATTTATCTTTATAAATTTTATTTCTGAGAAAGTAAAAATTCAAAATAAAATTATTTTAATTAAGGAAAATTTTGGAAATATACTAGTAATTTTCTACAAAGTATGTTTTAGGGGTTGAGGTCTAGTAAGAGCAAATTAATTTTTTTACTTGTGAAAATAATTTTTTAATCCATTTAAGCAATTAAAATACAATTTTTAATTGAATTTTTATTGAAAATGTATAATAAATTGTATATTTGTTCAAAAATTATGATTCCAATCTTCAAAATTTTCTAAAATTAAGGTGAACCTATATGTATAACATTTGATACAAAATTGTGTCTTGAATTCATATTTTGACCTATGTATTTTTATTTTATGTGAGTTAGATTGAGATTTATTAACAATTTTTTTTTTATGTTCTTTTCTTAATGTGTTTAAGGAACATATTGCATTTGGAGATAATGTAGCGACTCAGTGACTATATAGAGCTCATAAGAAATAAACTTCATCCTAATCGAGCTTGTATAGTTTGTACTCCTATAGTTTGTAATGTGCTAAGGCTTCACCTTAGTGTAGTGACAACACATAGACAGTGCAATTACTATGTTTTCAAGTTACAGTTTTACCAAGATTTTAGACCAAAACTTAACATCGATTATACATATTCACTTGTAAATTTCACAGGCTAAAATCTATAGAGATAGAACATGCTTTATATGTTCAAATTTCAGTATTAATCATTAAGAATTATATATAATTCAAGTGAATATTTTTGCTAATTCAAGAAATTAAAAGATCAAGTTATATAATGAGTTCTAGAGCAAATTTAATTTCACATATAGTCCTAAATGAGAGCAATATAGAAACTCAGATTTCCCTTTTTGATTATAATCAAGAATTGAACAACAATAAGTCAAAAGTTTATAAATTTCAACAACAGTCATTAAAAAAATTACCAGAATTGAAAAACAAAAGAGGGAGTACTAGAAAAATAAAAGAGGGGTACAAGAAAACAATCACTAAAACTCCAGCCAAAATAGCTTCAACACCAATTGTTTACCTCTATTCATTACCAAGCTGATTTCTTAGAACCTAAAAATAATAAAATCCTATGAATGCATGTCTATGATTAATCTTGATTCTTAAAGTTAATGTGGCATGCAAGTGAAATCCTATCTAGATTAAATTCTCCCAATCACAAAATCAGCTCTCTCTATTCTACTAACTTATTTTTTCTAGTTTCGCAGAGCAAGTTTTGTTCTTCTTCTTCTTTTGTGTTAAAAATGCAGGAACTCCATTTTTTTTTTTTTTTTGTGAACATGTGTCCTTATGTATAACACCCATAATAGACACCTCACCAATTTCCACTAAACCCTCAATCCTTTCTTTTCTTTTTCAATTATATCCTTCCTTGTTTCTAATTTCTTTTAATTAAACCCTATATTAACTTATTTTAGCCAAATTAAGGCTTTTTTTTTGATCCTTGGCCAATATAACCACTTATTCTTTCTTGTAGCTCAAATTCTCTTTCAATTCCACTGGTTTCTTTTGTAGGGCATGCATGGGATTACTTTGATACTTCTTTAAACATGGACACATAAAATACATCATGCACACCAACTAACTTTGATGGTAAGGCTAGTTAATAAGCCACCAGTCTAACATGTTCAATCATATTATTGACACATAATTTTCACTAGTCCTTCAAAGTGGTCCTATGATGAAGGTATTCTATTGACTAGACAGAGTATGGCCTTAAAGGGTCATTCACAGTGTGCATTTAGAGTCGAAACCATAAAAACTGTGAACCAGACCTCCGATTCCTTGAACCCAAAGTCCAAACCACCTCATAGAACACTTAAGTAAGGAATCTATCTTGCTAATCGAACTTTAGGTGCGAAACCAGAACCTTGAAATCTTGAACCAAGACCTTAAGACGTTGAACTGAAGCCTCCGAAGTCCGGTTTAACTTTTTAGAGACTGAATCGATCCTAAAAACTCGTAAAACCTCAAGAATCTTAAAAATTCTATAGAACTGGACCTAGAGGGTCCAAAAGATTCCCAAACTCAAAGGATTTAAAAAATGACATGAAAAGGACCCCAAAACACAGGAAAATGCTTGTGGAAAATATAAGCTCACGTGGGTCCCAAAAATCCATGTGTCATATTTATCCACATGCATGGATTGATAATAAACACACGTGGAAATAAAAGCACGTGTGTGGGTTATCAAGAGCCATGCACGTGGGTCATGTTTAAAATTTTTATAAATTTCAGAATTATTCTTGGACTTTTGGTGACTTTTGGCAACTTTTGAGAATTTTTAATAATTTTTATAATTTTTGGACGATGTTTAGGAATAATTTTAGGACCTTTAAGCCAAAAGACCCTTAAAATCCACAAAAAATTAGCTTCAAACCCCTTCAAAGAAGGGCGATTGACTTATGAAAACCTATTTCCCAAACATTCTAAACCACTAAAAACTCATTTTTCTACGATTTTAGATCCAAAATCTAAACTCGAACACATTTAAGTTAAAGCACGCATCAAGGGTAAATCTCCGAGGACCCATTTAATCATTTTTATTAAAAATTTCATTTTTATCATATTTTGCATATATTCTTGTGAGCGACCGAGGAATTTGTTTTCCGAAGAGCAACACGACAACATTTCTGAGATGTAAGGGGCCTATCCATTTTATTTAAGAGACATGGAAAATGTTTAGTCTTGGGAGGACGCGAGACGTTCGTGTTTGTGGAGTCATCACCTGATTTCTCAGGAAAGTGTGAGGGACAACATTGGGTCAGTCAACGAGTATCAACCCCAGTAGAGATTCCAAGTTCGGAAGATCATATATACTTTTTGGCTATTTCTCATTATAAAATATATACTCAATATTTGCCTACCACAACACCCTAGTTTTGGAATGACAATTTATACACACATTAACACAGCATATGATAAACGAAAAAATAAAGAAATTAATTATAATTATCACATTACTTTCCTAGCAAGTACATATTTGAAAAAGGAAAAGTATAGAAATATAAATCTAGCCCTAGATCTAGAATACACTTGTAAAACAAAGATTAACACAGTTATGTGCATTCATCCATTCATTCGAACATGTAGCAAGTAGGTAGCAAATAGGCAAGAAATATGAAAAAAAATCAAAAATGCAAATATTGTATATAAATGGCATAAAAATGGTAATCACTTATTACAAAGTGATGATATTTTCTAGCACCCTAATATAAACCAAGAAAATTGATAAAATAAACAAATATAAATGCATAATGAATACATCACTGGATCAAACTGTAGTTGAAAATAAGATCTTTTAATAGAAAATGCATTTTTGAATGCAAATAATGGAAATGCATGCTCTAGATGCAAATTTGAAAATTTTTAGATTTTTAGTGTTTTAATGATGATAAAAATTCAGTTTTTTGATGTAGAAAAGCATAAAGGTGTACAAAATGATGTTTTGATGATAATAGTGCTGAAATTGATGATTTTTGATACGAAATGATTGTGCTTTGATGAGAATGCAATGTTTATGTAGATATGTGCTAAAAATGATAAAAATAACAAAAATGAATGCAAAGTGGCTTTTTAGTGTCAGAATAATGATTATTGATGCAAAAATGCAGATCTTAATGAAAAGATTAATTTTCATATAGAAATGATGAAAATTATATCAAAATTTATAGATGTATTACCAGAACCTTATTTTTGACAAAAAATGTGTAGAAAGTGATGTTTTGACAGAAAATGTGTAGAAAATATAATTTTCTTACAAGAAAAATGCAGAAATGATAACTAGATAATGCAAAAATGATAATGAACACATTTTTTTTAATAAAAATAACACAGAATGCTAAAAATGTAAATTTTGCAATAAAGATGAATTCACTTCAACATATCTATATTTTTAGCATATGGAAAATGCAAGAAATGTTACAGAACACATAAAATCACAAAAATGCAAATAAACATCATGGAATATTGCCAGTCTCATCACACAAGCATAATGAATTTCTCAATTTCTGGCTGTGTAAAAAGTAAAAGGCAAATTAGAGTAGAAGAGAAGAAAATAAAAAATACAGAAAATAAATGTTCTAAAATAATTATTTTAGTCCTCATAGGGTTTGACTAAGCTCATTTTAAGAGCAAAAACACTAGTTTTGTGTAAGCTTTTGAGATATCCTTATCAAGTTCATACAAAAAACGCGTGTGATACAATCGATATTACCTCTAGAGCATGCTTTGGTGAGCAAAAGGGACTAATTGATCACTAAATAAGAAAAGCGAGATTGGTGGATTATATTTTTTGGGTTTCCTAAGTCTTCAAACCGATATAGTAAATGCTTAGTGTCTAAAAAGTCCTTAAAATGAGGATAATAATGCTATTTATAGACACAATGATATAGAGACTCATTTTCAAGCACTCAGATGCGTGTTTCACGTGCCTAAGTGTGTGTACCCACTTAGGTGCATGAATTTTGGGTCAAAATGGTCAAATTTTTGCATTTTTATGCATTTCAGTGTATGTTTCACGTGTTTAGGCATAAACGTGCCTGGGTGCGTGGGCCACGCACCACAAGCTCTGGGGTGCGCTTTTGTATATTTTTTAGCTCTTCGGTGTTTGTCTTGACTTTGAAGAGGTTTTTTGAAGCTTCAAAATTTTAAAAAGATGTTTTGGACTTCTAAAATGATGAATTGATTGTCATTTTTAGTTATCTTTGAACTGATCTTATAAAGCGAGTCTCAATTTAGCAAATTACGTGTTCGAGAAGTCATGCTTATACGACGATCACCTTGAGCATGCAACTAGCTATTCCAAGGTTTTATTTTATTGACTTAGATCTTAATTAATTGAGTCGATAATGAACTTATCATCTTGAGAGTTTAGTTTTAGGTTTGGGTGTTTTGACTCCTCAATTTAGTTTTTGAATGCTCCTAAGCAGCAACGACTCGTGTTCTTACACTGATTTCATAGATTATTTTTATCATCGGACCTTTTCGGGGATAATCAAATTTTGATGTATGACAGTTGCACCCTACTTCGCGTGTGTTGCATAGCATACTGATGCTGATGTCAATACATGTGAACCAATGCAAAGATAAAAAAATAGGTTTTTCGATAAGAGGTACTTACCTAATGGTGTGCCATACAATCTCCTTAACGTCGGGCCCATCATTGATTAAAGTAATCCGATCATTTTAAGGAATTAATGTAAAATGCAAAATGCATGATGCAATTTTGGGATTCATGCAAACATGAATGCAAGTTCCATATGAACGTGGTAGTGATGCATTTTTATTCATATAAAGATGCAATTTGGGATTCACACAAAATGATGTCATTCAAAATTCATGCAAAAAATGCATGGTTCACATAAGATTATTCAGGCGAATAAGACAAGCACGTGATAGTGATATGCAATCAAACATATGATATGCAGGCATGCGCATGAAATGCAAATGCAATGACCACCCTCTTTGGTGTTGTACTTAACACTCTCTTTAGTGTTAATGGGTCACTAACATCCTCTTTGATGTTTGGGTGCGATGCCTCTATATCCTATTTAGGCGTTAGGCGAAAAGTAGTACTACTATCACTTGATTAGGTGTTAAGCAAAGCAATAGTGCTACAATTAACTGATTAGGTGTCGAGAAAAGCAATAGTGTTATGATCACTTGATTAGGTGTCGAGTGAAATAATGTTACTATTACCTTCTTAGGTCTCAAGCAGAATGACAATGCTACTATTACTTACATAGGTGTCAAGCAAGAATGGTCAATTATGATTACAATTATGGTTATGATTGTGATTGATATTGAAATTGTGATTGCTATTATGATTTGTGAGTGTGATTATGATTGATACAGGATACGACTTGATGTATGATTGTGATTGTGATTATAATTGATGTATGATGTAGCTTGGTGTATGATTGTGATTGTGATTGTGATTGATGCATAATGCAGCTTCGGGGATCATGCATTATGAATGCAAATTTGAGACTCAAGCAAGAGTGATAATGATGTAGTTTAGGGTTCATACAGTAATGCTGCTAAAATATCTAAAGAATGAGATAGGCACACGGTAGTTGTTGGGTTTCGCAATTTTTAACGCAGCGAAAATTTTTAAAATTTTAGTCACAAACCCGAACTAGGATCTATGTAATTCGATTAATCGATTGATTTAGGGTTTCTAAAAACCTTACCATAAATGTAAGAAGAGGCAAGATTGCTAGAAGGGAAAGAGGGGGTTCACTCTGGTGACACCCTACCTTAAGCTTTTTGATTTTCTAGGCCGGATTAAGACGTCTCTAAATAAATACGTCCTCCACAAGTATCCACACGAACAACCCTTGAATAAAAACGAATGTGTGCTAGCACCTTTTCTTGATTGTCTCACAACTCAAGAACTAAAGAACTCTGTGTTTCATTTTCTCAAAGGGAGAGAATGAATTTAGGTGGCAGAAGTAAAAGTGTGTGAAACCCTAGAGAATATGTTATATTTATAGACCTCTCAATTAGGGTTTCACTTACCAAAACGTTATTGGTATATTCCACTTATTCCAATTATGATTTTATTCAAATACCAAATCATAATAGTTTCCTATTTATTTAAGATAACTATTACCTTAAATAAATAAATAATATATATATATATATACACACACACACACACACGAATTTATATTTATTTATTTCCACAGAGTTTAACTAGGCTTGGTAAACCCATATTTGTTTTGGACCTGTTCTAAGTGTGTGACCCTGTAGGTTCATATAACATTGGCAGTGGGCCTAAAATCCCAATTTAGGCCCACAAGTCATAAGTGGTCTCTAGCAAGACATTATGACTACCCAAGTTATGTGAAGGATGATAATCTGACATAACCTAATTTACAATATACATTGTAGTCCCTTTGTCACATGATATCTTAATTAAACATAAGGCATAGTTTATGTCATCCTTATACAGTTCAACCATATTATGACTTCATTCCAAGTAGACTGAGAATGATAACTCTTTATCAATTCATTTCAGCATGGCCATGCATTTTCCTTCAGTCTATTTTATCAAGGGACCCATGGATATCTTACTCATATTAAATGAAGGAAAAATTCCTTCTCAATCACTCACATTCCTCACATAACTAATTTCATATCCAACAACATTCTATTTCATCATCATGTTAAAGACAATGTTAGAATGTGTCAAAATACAAAATAGTTATGTAGAAATACATGATGATTTCAAGGTCGAAGGACTAAAACAATATTACTGTGATGAGAAATACTTATGACAATTATCTATATAGTATTCTCATAATGGGTCAATCCAGTATATGATTTCTCAAACAAGTACCTATGAGTTGACTTAATATCTCATATTCATGATTAGTAAAAAACAATTATCAGTCAACACCATACTAGCCTTAATTCATTATTAGTTCTATAATAATAAATGGCTAGTGATAATCTAAATAGAATTCATATTTAATCTAAGGGTTTTATTATCAAGTCACATACTTGATGACCTTAGGAAGAATTGGCTATTCAAGTAATTATCATAAAAAGGAAATGGTAATGGAAATGCCTCTTTTATTAATAAAATGATAAAGTCAAAACATAGTCATATAAGATTGACCTAGTGCATATCAGTGATATGCAACCAAGCATATGATATAATGTCAAGCACATGTGATGTGAAATGCAATATGTCTTGCTTACCTTCATTTGTTTTGATTTTCTAGTAGATGCTTCTTGATCTTGATCAATGGTGATGACTTTTGAATTCTTATTGACTGGTTCCAACTTGAAGTCCTGAGAAGACATACATGAACATGTGAAAAGTATGCACTCGAACTTATTTTTAAAGTTTATTCAAAGAATTTCTAAATTTAAGCATTGAATCAATTATGGTGAGCCAAGTGCCTATATTCTTAAATTTTTGTAATTAATTCATCAATGTGAAGAGTCGTATGTATTAGAGGGTTTGATTTGTCCTAACTATGAAAATCTTAAGTTAATATAAATCTCATCAGCTTGAAAACATGATCCATAGCTCATGGCCAAGATTGTTTATTTTACCAAGTAGAGAGCAAGCTTCCCAAGTGAATTTATGAAAAATGTGGCAAAATAAGACTTATAAAGAATGCAAATGAATATAATAACTTTAAATTATCAAGAAGCTTTTAAGTAGGGAAGTGATAGCTAACCATATATTTAATTTTCTGCAGGGATTTCTTTTCTTTAATATCCCCTACCTTTCTTGTTTACTTGGCATGGATATTGCCAAAAAGTCCTTTAGGACACTCATACTCCACTTTTCGGAGCATTAGAGTGCACAAAGATTTGATTGATTTTTTTTCGCTTTGCTTTTCCTGCATTTATTCTCTCTTTTTTCCTAACAAATATTTCCCTTTTTAGTATTCCCCGCCTTTCTTGAATTACTCAGCGTGAATACTGCAAAAGGGCCTCTTTTGGATACTCTTACTCATTTCTGAGCATTGGAGTAGGGTTTTTATCCCCGGCTCAAGTTTATCTACGTGTATGTCAATCTCCTTATCACTTAAAGATTTATTCCACTTCCTAAGCATCTTTAGACATATGAAAGTATCTCCCGAACACTTGCATAATTTATTGATTATAACAACTAATCAAGTGACTAGCTTCCGCTACTCAAGCAATTAATTACTCTCAATATTGAAGCAAAAATTTTCATGGAATATTAACAACCAAACTATCTCCCAACCAATTTGATTAAATTAACAGATTATTATTTTGTTCTCAATAAGGATCTTCTTCCGATCTCACACTATTGTCTAATTCAATTCCAAGGGTGATCAGTCCTAGGAAAGCATTAAGTTCAATAATAATCATTGATTATAGATTTAGAAACATGGAATTTTAACCAATTAAGTCTATTCTTAAGCGGCATCTAAAATCCCCAACTACCAATTTAGCTACTTATGGCAATTAAGACAATAGAAGAAGAAGAATTTAGAATCACAAACATAAACATTATAAAATATTGAATGAAGTACAAAAGAATAATTAGAAGGAAAAAACCCCTTTTATTCTTCTTCTCTTGAATATTGTTCTTAATTGTTCTTTAATCTTCTATTCTTAATAATCCTTGAGTAGATAGCAAAAATAAATAAAATATAAAATAAAATTTTTCTTCTTGAAAATAAAAGTGAACTATGTTGTTTTCTAGACCAGCCAGCCACCTGAAAAAGGCAAAATAAAACTATTTATAATCGTTCTCTCAAAACCCTAAAATAAATTTCCTTAATTGAGTTTTTACCACTGTTCATGGCCATGCATATTGGAAATGCAAGAAATCATTGAATCAGGTATGGCCGTGCACACCCTGGTGCATAGCCATGCATATTAGAGTGCACAACCGTTCACACCTACGTGCACAACCATGCATCTATAGACTTGGCTTTCTCTAGATCAAGTATGGCCATGCACACCCATGTGCACAGTCGTGCATGCCATCAAAACACTTTAACACGATTATGTCAAGAAGTTCATGTTTCAACTCTGAGTTGCTACACAATTGTCACACTGATAGACACTGAATTGGAATCTTTTCTTTTTATAAAAGTTATAACTACATATGTTAGATTTTTATAACATCTTGAATCATTTCAATTGGACCTCTGTAGCTCATGATATTACTAAAATACTGAGACCTGCATAACCTAAAATGAAAGCTACAAATGTTGACTTTAACTTACAATTTGCACACTCAAAGGAACTTAAATTTTGAAAAGTAAACTCGAAAAGGTTAAGATGTCTACTTCAAATGTCTAGAAGATCCCTTTCTCATTCTAAAACTTTAATGAAGTCAAAATCTTCACTGAATCTCAAAGGTTAAATCAGCCCAATATTGAAATTGCACTTTAAGTTATTATCTTTTCTTTCAATATGGAGTTTTTGCCTTGCCCTTTTTCATGACGAGATGAGCTCCTAACTTTAGGTCCTCAATTTGCACATCATCCTTAGCTCCATGAAGAGCGTACCTACCAAAACAATATAAAAAACATAAAACGCAACTAAAAAAATAATAAAAACATAAAAGACTACTAGAAACGTGTAAAATACCTAGACTCAACATATTTAACCTAAAACATGTCAATAGTCATTATTATTTTATACTTTAGACACATAAAAATTAACTAATTAGTGCTAAAACTCTAGTATTTTCCACACTTATTAGAGTTCTTTTTCCATTTAAATGGTAGGCAAGCATTAGCTTGATTAAATTTCAAAAATTCTTGACTTAGAGCTATCAATCGTGTTTGGGAAATTATGTAATAAGCATTAAAGGAAGATTATGACAATTAAAATCAACTCATTTGATTCTAATATATACCACTTATGGCATAGATACATTTTACAAGAACATAAGAAAAGAACTATTATTGTCTATAATAAACATATCATTATTATTATTATCATTATCTTTATTTTCTTTTTAATGCATTAACGTAAATGCATATGCATGTATTTAGAGAAAAGAAAGAGGACACTCCCCACTGTAGAGGTGGTGACAAAGGTGTCACTTGTCGATTTGTTATGTTTGGTTTCTTTTTCTATTTGTTTCCCCTCTTGATGTTACCGCCTGTTGGCTTTAGCATTCGTCGCTTATACTCCTTTGTGCCATGTTTACTCAGGTAATTTTATTGACCTCAACTTAGGCTTATGATGCATTTGGAGGTGCTGAGTGTTGTCTTTCTCGTACGACGAGGCCTTTTTATCTCAGATACTTGATTTACTTCTTCTAAAGCCTTTGTTCCTTTTTAGCTTGGAAGATTTAGGAGACAAGTAGGATGATAAGGAACCCAGCAGTGCAAGCATGAGAAGGTCGATGAGTCTTTATTACAATTGTTGTTCTTGATATAAGAATGTCCAACTTACAAGAATGTGCCTGACGGTGGTAAACTACTTCCTTTTTATTGCTTTGCCACTTTATCGCTTTATTGCTTTGACTGTGTCTATTTCCTTCATTTTCCCACAATTATTCATGTATCACCCTATTCTCTTTTGTTACTGTCTTGTTGCTAGGTTACTTTTCCCTTTCTTTCATCATTGCTCTTTTTTGCATTACTTCTCAGGTGCCTTTCACCTTTACACGCTTGGATTTGCTTCATTATTTTTCATAGCTACATTTTCCTATAAAACAAATAAAAGAATTGTAGTTAGTATCAGTTCTACTTCTAGATATTGATTCATAGCTAGGGTGCATTCTGGCTTCCTTTTTATTATGCTACTTTTGTTACTTTAATGCTTTTTATTCTTGCTTGTTTACATTTTGCTCCATTTGTTTGTATTTATTGTATTTTTCTATAAAATGAATAAAAAAATAATAGTTAGTATTTACTCTATTTCTAGAAAATGATTCTTAGTAAAAGTGCATTCTGACTTCCCTTTTGTTGATTTTGTAGTTTATACTGGGAGGACTGTATACTCTTAACCTTACTTGGTACTGGAGTGAAGGCATGGTACTGAGAGTCGCCTTTCACTTGTCTTTTGGAGAGATATTTACCATTCCCTTTTGATCTCACTGTCATCATCGACTTTCCAATGTAAAAGTACCTTTTGATGTCCCATTAAAACCATAGAGGTCGACGTTTGTGCTATTCAGATATTAGCTGAAGGACTAGACTTTGATGATCTGAGTAATTTAGAGGGTACCTTTATGCTTAAGTTTTTGCTTAGATCTGAAAGGACTAGTCTTTTGGGGCCAGTATTTGTGTTTTATCGCACATGAATTCAGCCAACTTGATGGAGTTTATTTGCCACTCATCGGGATGTTTGTCCCCCTGAGACTGCTCATATGAGTTGATTACATCTTTTTCTGGTCCTTATCTTGATGCAGGTGCCTCAAGATGTTATTTAGTATCATTTGTTGATGTGCGTTTGACGTCATTGAGTATCCTATCTAATTTGGGTTTATGGCTTCTTAGTGCATTGCCTTTTCATCATGTTCCTGTTTATGATGCATGTTTCCCATGATTGTGCATACAATGATAATTTTTTGGTAAATTCTTGTGATGTATGTTTCCCATGTTTGTGCATGCTATGCTTATGATGCATGTTTCCAATGTTTATGCATGCAATGCTTGTGATGCATATTTGATGCATGGGGAACATTCTGAGGCTATACCTTAATGGTTGGAGAGAGAGGTACATCATCAAAGTGAAGTCAGTATATATATGGATCGAGGTTTATCAACTCGAATTAGAGAGGGAAGCTTATCATCTAAGTGAAACTTAGGCATTTGAGGATCAAGGTTTGTTAACTTAAATAGGAGAGAGAATCTCATAATTGGAGTGAAGTTTGCACATCTGAGGATTGAGATTTGTCTACTAGAATAGAGAAGAAAGCATTGAGGCAGAGTTGAAGCGTGACTTGGGTGCCATGTCAATAAAATGACCAGGAAGGTACTTGAACTTTGGGCTTTAACCTTGAAGCTCTTTTCATTTTCTTCGTCTGATATGAATTTCCTTTTCTTATCCTGGGCACTCAGTCCTATTTATTAGGTGAAGGTATAAGAATGGTTTGACAGATGAACCATGTATAGGATGTGGCCCACATGTTACCCATACACATGTTCGGGTGTTGGGAGGCAACTTTCTGGTTGGTTTTTCATATGTGTGAATTTGGAGAGTTTAGGAGGTTTTGAGGTTTTTTATGCTGTTTGAGTTAATCTTGTTGTGGTTTTTAGGCAAGGTTTGTAGGTTTTTAATTTTTGGATTTCAAGCTTGTTAGTTTTGTTCTTTGCTTAGGGATTGTGCTAGAGCCATAACTGAGATTAGCCTTTAAGAGCCAAAGGACTTTTAAAAGAGAGACAACTAATGAATGTTAAAGAAGTCTAGAGCTCCCTTGTAATGCTATGCTTCAAAATTTGCCTACGGCTTTCTATGGCTACAACTCTTTTATAGGATGTTCATGAGCTCCTATGGTCATTTATTGGTTCCTCTGAGGGATTGTATATACTTATGCATGTATGTTTGTGATGCCAACAGTTCTATCTTATTATGATGTATGTATGTATGCTATGTCAATATGCGTGGAATGCTGGCGATGGAGAGATGGTAATTTTTTAGCTTTTTCTAAGGTGTGTGTATGGATGCGTGCATTCATATGATGCAGAAGACTATGCTATATTATGAGATTCATGTGCAAGTGCATGTATGTAGGGAATGACACTGATCATGCTGTTTGATGAAGAAGATTACTTATCTTTCTAAGGTGTGCATGTATACTTGGAATGCCAATGATTATAATACGATAAAGGGAAATTGTTGCCTCTTGACAGAATTTAAGAGAATGCATATGTGCAAGTGATTATGCAACAAGATGAGAAAAAGGACATGCAAGTATACATACAAGTGTGAACGCATGTACATGCAAGCGCTTTGTGTATATATAACGAAGAAGGTTACACAACATTATGAGGAAGATTATCCTCGCTCCAAAAGCTAATGCACAAGTGCACAAGCATAAGGAATGCTAATAGTCTGATTATTTATTAAGGAGGAAGATCGTTTTAATTTCTATGGTATGACTGCATGCAAGGAGTATGGATGATCAAATCTCATGATTAGGGAGAGATGGGATGTATGTGTGCTCTTGCGAAATACTAATTATTTCACTTCGGAATGAGGGGAAATTGCAAATGCTTGTGTGAATGGCGATTGTGCTGCATGATAAATAGAAAGATACGTTATTTCTTTGAGATATATGTGCAAATACATGGGGTAAAAAAATGGTCATAACGATTTTAAGGGGAAATGGTTTGTACATGCATTTATGCATGGAGTGAGTGCTAATGATTATTCTCTCAAGGTGAAGGATAAAATGGCTTACCTTCCCAACGCAGAAAAAATGTACATTTGACAATTTTTAATTCTTTTTTCATTTCTCTTTCAAATTCTTCTCTTAATAACCTTTACCCAAATTTCTCAAAATTTGACTTATATTTATGGTTTTATTATTAAAATTTTCGAGAAAAAATTATTTTATTGAGATTATATAATAAGATAAATTAAACATATTTTTCTAATTATGACCACATGTTATACATTTTTAATTATAAATTCTTCATGGAAAATAAAAAAAGTAGTCAAGTGAAATTACATGTCCATAAAGCTTATAGTATTAAGATACTATATCACAAGAGTTTAAAGTACAGACATTATGGAGCAAGCAGTAAGAAACAGAGGTTGAATAAGCTAGTAAACATAACAATAATGATAATAATAACAACAAAGATAATAATAATAATAATAACAATAACAATAACAATAATAATAACCACACAAAAATTCGGTTATTACACCTAGCTAGCTCTCTCTTAAGATCTCAAATATGATACTCTTGTTCAACATTGTGCTCTCTCATCCTATGGTACTTGGACACTAATTGCTGAAAATTAGACAACGAAGATTAATCATTGGTTTTAATGCATACATCATTCATGCATATATAATGCATACATGCATTTTTCATACATAATTACATTCATTCATTTGTGTATTATTAGTTTTTAATTTTAATCCTTACCAATGCTTCTTTTTTTTTATACGACTATAAAGTCCTTGCATTAGCTATTGTACTATTGATCTCTTAATCTACATTTATTGTAATTATTAATATTTTTTATTTTTATTTTTGTACTAACAATATTTTCAAGATCAAAAATTTCTTACATGAGTTGTAGTAGGAGGCTTGAAAGCTACAGGTTGATTCTCTAAAACGGTGAGTTCCTCATAGATCTTTGTTTCATTCTTAAGATCCAAGATTGGGAACTCCAAATTAGTAGCCTGAGCCAAGTCTTTATGGACAACATCAATGCTATGGTGATCAATAGTGAACCCTGAGGTAGTGCTAAATTCCCCTCTACTTCTTTTTTGAACTAGTACATGAATAAAAAAATAAAGTTAGAGGGTACAAGAGAAATGTCTCAAAAAGAAATTGAACAAAAAAAATTACCTCTGAAGTGTCATTGAAAACTTAGTGGTAATTAAATAGAGTACGAGTATTGTTCCCACAAAGATTAGTTGTCAAATACTAATTCACTTAGTTAATTATTTATCTAAAAAAATCAAATAAAATTCAGAGATTGAAAACTTAATTTAAAATTGAATAAAAAAATAAGAATAAAAATAACTTAATCAATGCAAATTAATTCAAAGAAATAATTTAATGATTAATGTATGTACTAGAAATTCACCTTTCACTTTGGAGTTTTTGTATTAATTAAAGAAACCTTACTTAACCTAATCTAAATTTCTGCATGTGATGCTTACCAATAATGATTTTATAACTCTCTCTCAAGCAATTAAAGATAATTTTATTAATTCAATGCTAATATAAACTCATGGACTCTCGCTTTGCTAAGCCAAACTAACAAATCCTTAACTAAATTTAAGTACAAGGTAATTCATGCAATACTTAGTCTTCAAAAGGCCTCTCAACTCAATTGAAATTAATAGACTTTAAACTAAATCCTAAGTTATTAATATCCTCCCAGTCTTAAAATAACTTATGTGAATATTCAAATTAAACTTTAAACACAAAGCATGCATCACCTCTCAGTCTCAACATAACTTGACCTATGAAGCACAAATTTAAAATTCATATACAAGAAATCAGACTTCGATTAAGCAAAAAGACTTAATTAATACATCCCTAAAGCTACTAAGATCATTCCTAGTACATAATAAAAATTTAGCCTAACATGTTTATGAAAACAATAAGACAAATAAAAGAAAATTATAACAGACATAATGAAAAAAATTAAGAATAAAAGAATATGGTGTTCAATTCTTCAATGTGAATTGCTCCTTTAAATAATCCTAACAAAAATTTAACTTCTAATGCAAAAGTTAATGAATGAATAATGATGTAGAATGATGATGTATGAAGTATATCTCCCCTCTTAGTCTCAAAGCCTCTTATATATAGCTCAAATTGGTCCTTGCTTCAGTTGGAATAGAATTAGGTTTCAAATAAACCAAAACCTAATTGAAATAGGACACTTGTATAGCCCTTCATTAGTGATCAAACTTTAACGATATTTTAGTCTTAGAAAACGACTGCATCAGCTCTTGATGTCTTCCTAAAAGTTTTAGCCCTATATCTTATCTTTCCAAAACACTTTGAATCATGGATTTTGACCTCTGTAACTAGAGTTATGACCAAAACATTGAAACATGTTTAAATTTAAGCTTAACCATGAAGGGGAAAATGACTGTGTTGTCCAAGCGCACAACCGTGCGCTTCATTCTTCATAGCGTCTATAGTACATAACACAATTATGTTGTCAAATCGCATAGTTGTGCGCCTTTGGCTGGTCTAAACGTCTTACTTCCAGACTCCTCCTCACGGTTGTGCGGTGCACGTGCGGTCTACTGTATAGGCATGCAGTCTTTTAAACTCATTTTCCTTTTTTAAAATTAACTAATTTGACCCTCCGTTGATTATTATTCAAACTTTAACTATCAGATACCTAAAAATAAACATAAAAATACCTTAAATGCATCTAAAAGCATTACCAAATTTAACCAAACATAAAATCAACATAAAACTAAACCTAATCTATATGAATTATACAACATTGATGAATAACTAAATAAAATCCTAAATCAACATATTTTAACTATTTTAACCAAAATAATCACGCTTCAATAGGTAAAACTAATTAAATATTAATTCAAAACAATCATAAAATATGCATTTATCAACTCCCCCACACTTAGCCTTTTGTTTGTCCTCACTCAAAGACTTCATCAACACCACAAATCATGCATATTAAGGAGTTTACCAAAGCACAGCCACATTTAAACATACTTAGTACATACTTAACATAGCTCTTATTTATCAAAACCAAAGATTAAAATCAAGCAAAAGATAGCACTTCTTAATGGAATTAATGAAAGAGCTATAGAATAAAACTCATAAATCATAAGCAAATTTGAATAATTTTAAATGTTAGAAATCCCTTAACCTTAAGAATGATAGCTAACTAATCTAC
>CATIWK010049633.1:0-11681 GCA_949634005.1 Mallotus japonicus | reverse complement strand
CAAGACTTGAATTCGGAACAAACTCATAGACGAGAAGCCTTTCTCTTTCCTGAAAGCAGAAACCAATAAGCCTAACCAAATTCCTGTGTTGAAGCATGGCTACTAATAGGACTTCATTTTTAAATTCGGCTTCTCCTTGTTTGGAAGTTCTTGACCACCTCTTCACGGCTATTGCTGGTCCATCAGGAAGCCTACCCTGAGGTGTATGGGTGCAATATATCAATGTTAAGCAAATATGCAGTGAGAGTTTTGAATTCTTCGTTCAACAATGTTTGAGTAATGGCTATAATCTTTCCGAATTATTAATTTCTGGGTACCTTGTAAACAGTGCCAAATCCGCCTTCTCCAAGCTTATTGTCTTCAGAAAAATTATTTGTTGCAACTCTAATAGTCTGAATGTCGAATTGCAATGAATCAGAACTACTAATATCTGCATTTTCTTCGCAAACTGTATCTTCATAATAAAGGAACAAATGTTAAAATCTGAAAGAAAAAATTCTTCAAAAGAGAAAAAGAAACACCTTGTGCAACTATGATTATACATAATTAAATGTCAAATATTTATAATGCAAACACAAGCCTTCAGTAATTAAGTATAAAACATTCAAATATATAGTAATAATTATTTTTTGAAGAGTACATTTATTTTTCTTTTGCGTGACAGTCCAAAATTTAATTCAATTCTGTTCAAATGAAGCAATAATTGGATCAATTTACCCTAATTGACTTCTGATATAAAAATTAAAAAATATTTATTACATCTGTATATCTCCACATGTGCATCAATCAAAACTGAGAAATAAAGGTTAATGAAAGTAATTAAATGTTGACTTACTTTTTCGTGGCCTTGGTTTCCTCCTCTTGAAAAATATGTATATGAAAGTAAAAAGCACAAAGAAGCTGACTACAGGAACAATAGTAACCATCACCATAGTTGTAGATGCAATCCCCTTCTTATTATCTGGTCAGATCAGAAGTGCGTTAAGTTAATGCACTGCACATAAAGAGTCAAAATAGTGACCCAAAACAAAAATAAAGTTGAATTGCCTGATTCAATCTTTGCTAATTTTGATCAACCACTATAATAGCTTACCAATAAATTGTAAAATAGTCTTTTTCCAATAAATTGTAAAATAGTCTTTTTCCAAGTTCACTTCATTTTCATTTTCAAATTGGCTGTCTATATCTGATTTTTCTTTTTTAAAAAAGGACAATTTCATATGAACTCAGTATATAAAAAATTAAAGGGAAAATAATCAAATCTTGAGGTCAAATATCAATTTTATCCTAATTCGAAAGTGGTATCAATTTGCTCCTCTTCCAAATCTATCCAGACGACATTGGGGTTGTGCCAGAGCTGACGTGACGAGGTGACGTGGCATAAGAGCTTGTGCCAAAGCTGACGTGGCAAGTTGACATGGCAAAAACTTAATCAATTCTATCCTCAACTATGGACAAATTATCAAACTAATCCTAATTTCAAAGTTTTTTTTTTCTTGGAAAATCCTAATTTCAAAGTTATAAAATTATAAATATCAAATATTAATTAAAATTAATATGCAAATGAAATTATAAATAGAAAATATTAATTAAAAGGATAGTGGCCTTAGAAAAAATTATAAATAGAAAGTTCAGTTTTTTTTTTCATTTATGTTCTGTTAAATTATTGTCTCTCATTTTAAATTGGAAAATAAACTTTTTATATAAGTTTTGGTTGATGGGTTAGATTTAAAATGAGGCAATATCACCAAATTTTGATGAATTCACCACTCCATCATACAATGTAAATGATTATGACACTGTTCACCACTCATTCATAAGTTTTTTTAAAAGGTAATGTTGCTTTATCACAAAGCTCCAGTATTTTGAGTTACATGAATTACCCTCATACTATCTAGTCTAAATCTCATAAAAAATGCACTCTTCAAGCTCACACCATAGATAATAATTTTCATCAACTGTAGTCTAAATTCAAGCTCAAGGCGTAGCACCACTCTAAATTCTGAAAAAACCAAGCAAAACCCTTGATCATAATGCACAAATAAATGGGTTTTTTTTATGAGAATAAAAAATGTCACTCCAACCTCGAACAATAAAAAAAAAACTTGTATTTTTAAATGAAACGAGACGTATCAAACAATAGATTTCAATGCAGTACGTATATATGTAAACTTCAAAGAAAAAATCAAAAAAATTCAGAACAAACATAATAAAGAATTATGGACATCCCATATGATTAGGAAGTTCAGTTTTTTTTTTTCCATTTATGTTCTGTTAAATTATTGTCTCCAATTTTAAATCTAACCCATCAACCAAAATATTTTATATTTATAATTTTTTCTAAGACCATTGGTCTATAATTTTAATTAATATTTTATATTTATAATTTCATTATGCATATTAATTTTAATTAATATTTTATATTTTTATAATTTTTATATTTATAATTTTATAACTTTGAAATTAGGATTTTCCAAAAAAAAAAAATTTGAAATTACAATTAGTTTGATAATTTGTCCATAGTTGAGATAGAATTGATTAAGTTTTTGCAATGTCAGCTTGCCACGTTAGCTCTGGCACAAGCTCTTATGCCACATCAGCTCGCGCATAACCCCAATGTCGTCTGGATAGATTTGGAACAAGTTGAAAAGGTGGAGGAACAAATTGATACCACTTTCGAATTAGGATGAAATTGATATTTAACCTAAAGTTGAGGATAAATTTGATTATTTTCCCGTAATTAAATCATTGAAAGAAGTCTCTACTAAATAATTAAATCAGTTTTTCTACAAACACTCGATCGGTGGAGTATAGTATCTTTTATTTTTCAAGTTTTCACACGATATTGCCTCTCCAATTCCAATCTCATTCAATACACATCTCTATATAGACTTGTGATGTTTCATAATTTGTTGAAAAAAAAAATTTATTTTCAATGATCCATTTACATTGAAAAAGTTGCGCTAAAATTTATTAATTTTGCTTGGTGAAATGAATTCGATGATAAAAAATCATATTTTGAATTTGAATTTTATCATCAACTGCTAAATTTTTTCACTTAAATGGATAACATGTAAATTTTTGATATAATCATATTTCGAGTTTGATTTATGTTCAAGTGAATTTTTAATATTGAGATGTCGTACTTCTTGAAAATTAAAAATTTTAAAAAATGTTACATCCTAAATTATAATTTTTTTTATATTAATTGTAAACTAGATAATAATTAGAGATCTATTATTGTAATTATAAGACAAAATATATATCAACATCACATAACTAATAAAATTGCAATTTGCAGTACGGCGGACAAAAAGTCATATGTCTACATGAATCAATCGCGCAGCGTACTTCTGTCTTCTAACATACTACCGACGGCCTGCTGCTGACCTGACCTAACCTTTTATTTCACTGATTGTTTGGTGCAACTGCGCCATTCACAGCTTCTCTCAAGGAGGGAAAACATTCAACCACAGAAATTAATTACAAAGGATATATGTAAACACATATAATATAAGCATGACAGTCAGTGATCCAACCTCCTTCACAAATAAGAAATAGCTTTATGTAAATTAGCAATGTGAAGTCCCCACGATAGTTTAAGCAACAAAAGTATAGACACTTAGATGTAATTATAGCGAGTAGGATACAAACTCTTCATTCCTTCTACTTTAGAATTAAACCATTTGAACTCTACCCTTTAAAAAAAATTAGCAATACAAAATTTCAGCTGGATTTGCAAGTTTTATGAATAGTTTTGTACTTATATTTGGACATATGGAGGCTGACATATATACGTTTTTTGGAGTTGGAAAATTTGGTAAAATTAAATTGTACAAGCATTACCAGGAAACTTCCTTAGTCTAACCTCCTTTCATTGGAAATTAGAAAGTTCTCTATAAATATTTCATTTATAAGTGTTCATAAATTTTGTTTAACTCAACAATTATTTATAATTTGAATTTAAACTATATAAATTTTTTTATCAATTGATTCAAGGGTTGTCAACTATAAATTAATTTTTATTTTTTAATTAAATAAAATAAATAAATAATGATACTAAATTTAGCATGACGTCTCAAAAGATTTTTTTTTATATAATAACTTAAAGTTGTTTATAAATTTTTCTTAAAAGCATGTACATCGACTATATATAAGAAAATTACAAAATATCACCGAATTTTAAGCAAAAAAAAAAGTATGAATTCACGGATAAATTTTTAAGAAAAATTAACACAATAAAGGCATCATGTGAGGGCCACTAGAACACCATCTATATACGAAAAAGAAGTATGATGATCCAAACTAGATTTATGGAGGAGGAAAAGGATGTGTTAGCACTAAGTATCATATACCGTATTTTCACCAGCTTATAAATAGGAAGAGAAAGGGCACTGCCAGTACCATAGAGCAAAGAGATATAGAGAAGAGCATAGGTAGCTCATTGCTTGGGAGGGAATCATATTGGTCTATGGCTCCATCCATGTCTCTCATTTCTTTCTGCTCTCTTCTTTATCTGTGCCTCCTTATCTCTTCGATAAGGAGTTGTTATGCTTTTGAAGGAAGAAAGATGGCTCAAGACAACCATCTTCAGCCTATGGTCCACGCTATTCAAGTCAGCAATCTGCTTCCACCACTTGATTGCAAGCACTCTACCAGAGGTTTTATGCTATATCTAACTCTTTACTCTCTCTTCATAATTAACATGTTTTTTAGCATTCTTTCGCAGTTGCACACTATTATATATACATATATATACCTTTTACATGATGAATGATATACTTAACTTGAATACCCAAAATCAAAATGATAAAAAGAAATCATATCGATTTAGTTGATTTGTGCAAATTTTGACGAGCTTCAAAAAGAAGGTATTGTTTTTCAATGAACGTGTCCTATCTTGTTTTACTTTATTACTTCTTCTCTTGGGTGGTATGAACAAAGAAAGATTGCAAAGTGGTAGCAAGAAAATAACTTTCCATGATAGACTTTTTTTTACCTCTACAATATGAAAGTGACACTCCAACTACTTAAGACATTTTATCTCCATATACATACTTGCTCTGCTACAGTTACTTTTTTTTTTTTGTTATTAGTTTTATTGATGAGTGCATTCCAATAAGGTGAATATTGTTGATGATCTAGTTCTTACGTTGACTTGATGATATCATTGTTCAGTTGCCGAAAATAGTGCAGCATTAAAGGTAGTCCACAGGCACGGTCCCTGCTCTCAATTGAATCAAGAAAATGCAAAAGCTCCTAGCCTTGTCGAGATCCTACTCCAAGATGAATCCAGAGTCGATTCAATCCACTCAAAGCTCTCCCAAAGGAACGATGTGAAGGAGTCGGATGCCGTCAAACTTCCCGCAAATAGCGGTAGTTCTCTTGGCACGGGAAATTACGTTGTCAACATCGGACTTGGTTCTCCTAAAAAAGAGCTTCCGCTCATCTTTGACACTGGAAGTGACCTCACTTGGGCAAGATGTAAGGCTACCGAGACATTTGACCCAACTAAGTCCACTTCCTATGCCAACATTTCTTGTTCCTCTCCGCTCTGTAGTTCTGTTACTTCCGCTACAGGTATACATCTAGTCATATATGCATGTGTTATCCCTTTTTTATTTCTTTGTCAAAATGGTTAGTTGTTGTCTTTTTCGATATGATCGGACCAAGGTCTATTTTCTCATTTATGAACTTTACTCTACACATTTAATCTCTTTTCTCTTAAATAAATTATTAATATGGCATTAGTAGCTTAATTTCTTAATATTGTAAAATCACAATCAATTTCACATAATTTTTGCTTAGTGCAATCACATTGAGTAGCATTAGTTCGAGAAAATTTAGCACGGCGAAGATTCTAATATAAAACTTCTTATTATGGAACGTTTTTACACAAAAATTTAATGGCGTCTTACCCTACTAAACCAACTATTTAGATTATCTTAAATAAATCTCTAGTACTTCCAACTGCCTCATAGCAATTATTTTCCTAATAACTTGCAGGAAGGGATTACAAATTGAATTTGAGTATTGATTGATACCAAATGTAATGCAGGTAATTCTCCAAGGTGTTCTGCCTCAACATGCGTCTACGGAATCCAATACGGGGATGGCTCGTTTACCGTAGGCTTCTTAGGCAAAGAAAGGCTAACCATAGGATCAACAGACACATTCGACAACTTCTACTTCGGTTGTGGACAGGACAACGAAGGCCTGTTCGGCAAAGCGGCGGGCTTACTTGGTTTAGGCAGGGACAAACTCTCTGTCGTCTCACAAACAGCTTCAAAATATAACAAACTCTTCTCTTATTGTCTCCCAGCTTCATCTAGCTCAACAGGTTTCCTCTCTTTCGGGTCGTCGCAGTCGAAATCCGCTAAATTCACACCTCTGTCCGGCTCTTCAGGGTCCAACTTTTATAATCTTGAACTCACTGGAATCTCTGTCGGAGGCAAGAAGCTGGCAATTCCATCATCAGTGTTTACAACGGCCGGCACAATCATTGATTCCGGAACTGTTATCACTCGGCTGCCACCAGCGGCTTACTCTGCGCTAAGGTCAGCTTTTAGAGAAGCAATGGCTAAGTACCCAATGGCGCGACCTCTGCAGATTCTTGACACTTGCTATGATTTTAGCAAGTATGAAACAGTGAATGTCCCGAATATTGCGATTTCTTTTGGTGGGGGAGTTGATGTGAATGTTGATCAGACAGGGATTTTTGTGGCGAATGGAGTCTCGCAGGTGTGCTTGGCTTTTGCAGGGAATAGTGATGCAGGGGATAACGCAATTTTTGGGAACACACAGCAGAAGAATTTTGAAGTGGTATATGACGTTGGTGGAGGAAAGGTTGGGTTTGCTCCTTCAAGCTGTAGTTAATTATGCTAGTTAATTGATAATTATGTTTAATTAAGCTTTGTTTTTGTTTAGAAAATAAGTGGGCCAATAGGGGACCAAAAGTGGGTTCCTAAGCTAATTAGTAATTATCTTATCTGCCTCTTCCTATCTGGAGTGGGTTGTAGAATTTGATTTTGCCAAAAAAAAAACGTGTGAACTTAATTATAATAACTGAGTTTTTACTGTACTAAACATTAACTTCTTCACATCACAAAACATCATCACAATTGTTCGAAAAAAAAAAAAAAAAAAAAATCATCACGCACTCACCCACACTACACAATCACACATTGCCTCACGTCACTTACACACTAGCACTAGTTCTTTCTTTTATGTATTTAATCACTTCTTTTGTGCACTCTCATTCTCTCATTATCTTATTTTTGGACACTCACAATTTATTAGCCATTTCACCTAATTATAGCTTTACTATGTCGGTTACATCCAAGACTTGCCCTTTATGTCGGTTATTACACAACTAGACTTCCATATGCTTCCTAATGGCGGTAGAACTTGGACACGCACAAATAATTTAGAGTTGTCTATTTTGTTGTAGATTATGCTAGAAGTCTCTAGAGCTAGAGAGGCGGTGATGATGTTTAACACTCCTCCTCAGCACCGATTCTCTATACTTTTAATTTTTGGAACTCTACGTCCATCTTGATCATCATATCTTATTTCTGCATTTTGTATATTGATCTTTTTGCTCCTTAACAATCGCATTGTATCATTGTGTTTGTTCTTCCATTTGCTGCTCCAGAAATTGTTTCTGTATCCTTTGAAATTTTTCTCAACATTTTCTTCACCCAATGTCACGTCAGTGTCTCTCTCTTTGATTTGCCTTTGTTGTTCTTGTATTGCTTTTACTTCCTTCTCTTGATCTTCCTTTTGCATTAAACTTTCATCTGCAAATCCTTCATCATTCGAAAACCACAAGAGCTCTTCACTTTGGGACTTTTATGCTTCTCTTCCAGTTGCTCCCTCATACTGTGTACTATTTCACTCTCTTCCTTGCATTCAACTTCTTCAACATCTTCTTTCTCCATGACCACACTTGAAGATATCTTTTCAAATTCAACACTTGAATTCGTTTGTTCTTGAATTTCTTCCTCTAATAGAGCACTTTCAAATAAACTCGAATCCGTCATATCCCACTCTTCTTCACTTTCGTAGGATTCTTCAAGATATTCTAACATAGAAGATGTTGCCAATACATCTCATTAGTTCCCACTATCACATGCCTCCACGAACTCATTTAAACCATTCTTTTCTTGCTCTTCAATTGCACACGATGATTGAATGTCAAAGTCTCATTCTTCTTCGCTTTGAACTTGAGATTGTGTTGATGTCACAGCATTACCCTCAGCTCTTATGTACCGGCAGTCTCTAGCATAATGACCTCTCTTGCCATAATTATAGGATTCAACATCTCGTTAACGATATCTTCTATCTTGTATGTCTTATTGGTTTCGATGTTGTTGAGCTCCCCTTGAACATCGACTTTGGCCTTTCCACCTTCTTTCATTTCTATCTTCCTCTGAATTGGTCTTGTCATCTCCATGGAATTTCTAGAATCGCAATTTCCAAGACAACCTCTTATATATCTGCTAAATAATGCTTATTCATTCATCTCACTTTTCAATGAAACTCCAGCCATTTGTTTAGCTAACATCTCTTGATTGGCTAACAAATTCTCCAACTCATTAAATGTGGGTGGTTTAGGCCAACCTTGAACAACATTAATAAGCCCTCTATATTCTGGTTTAATTCTATAAATAATAATCATTCTCATCCTATCTTCACTAATTTTTGATGCAGATTCTAATTGTAAAATTTCACGACACAAAGACTTAACTTCTGTAAAATATTGATTAATTGACATCTCCCCTTATTTAATAGATATTAACTCCATCTCTAAATTTTGTAATCTCATCTCATTTTTCTTAGAAAATCGTGAGGCTGAAATATCCAAAGCTTATTTAGGTGTGGGAGCGTACCTGATATGTTTTAACATTTCTTCTTCAATCGATACCTTGATTGCAAATATTGCCTTCCCAGCCTTGACTTTTCACTTCTTCAAGGCATTTGCATCTACTTATAGAGGCAGCGTACTCTCATTTCTGCTGACTACCTCCCACAAATCTTGACCTTGGAGATACGACTCCAAACATGTTGACCATGTACTATAGTTATAATTGTTCAACTTCTTTATACTGCCCACTGTGAGGTCCATCTCGTGACTTGGGACTTCTCTCAACCAAGCAAGCAATAGGCTTCACAGTACCTCTCAACTGTGCACAAGATCATTACCCCTTAGGACACTTTGCTATCTCGAACCAAATAACTTTGGGCCCTTGATCGTCCCGCTCTGATACTACTTGTAGAATTTGATTTTTCCAAAAATAATGTGTGAACTTAATTATAATAAGGGTAAATTACGATTTCGCCCCTGTATTTTGACCTAATACACTACTTCATCCCTGACATTCTAAAAATAGATTTATTCATCCTTGTAATTTGATGAAATAAATTAATAAGTCCTTTATGTATTGTTCCCATTAACTAGACGTTAAATGGCTATGAAATGACTAAAATAGCCCCTATTTTTGTGCCTTGAATTAAAGAAAAGAAAAGAAAAAAAACAATATCAGAGGTAGCCGGCGGTTTCCCTCTTCTATTTCCTCTTTTGATCCATTTCTTTAACCAATTTGGCAAACCATGCTTTTGTGATTTCTTCTCCTCCTTAAGTGTATCATCTGTGAATCTTTAACCAATCAAGTCCCGCCTTTTGTATGGTAGGTATGCAAGCTGCATGAACAATCCAATCAAATTAATTGCAGGAAGTATGGAACACTCATAAAAAAATGCCATTCTTAGAGCCAATTGTCAAATTAGAAAGCTATTGAAGGCAAATACAACTCGTGCTCCAATAGAGAAAGAAATTTGTGTATTTGTGTGCATCCGAGAGTTGAAGGGAGAAAACCTGAGATGCTTGTTTCAGCTAGGCCTAACAACACCAAATTGCTGTAATTGGCAATTTCTTGAGGTAATGGACATTCAAGATTCTTGTTGCTCTTGAATCAAACACCCACGAACATCTGTACAGAGTAAGAACGCCAAGAAAATCATAGTAAAACCACCACGCCGGCCATCGCTAAACAGTCATCATCAACATCACTGATGTCTCTTACTGCATTCCCAGCCAATTCCAATACCTTCACAACAAAAATTATGGAGTCAATATCAAGAAATTTACTTTAGTTGACAAGAAAATGCATAATCAAAACCCTAATCTTAATGTGCTCAATTTGATATGTTCAAGTTGCTGAAATTATCATTTTCAGCCATTTTCCCAGCCACCAAACGGACATTGTAAAACCCAAATCAGCAAAGTAATCAACAACCCAATGCATAAACAATCTAATATGCAAAAACCCATATACAATAAAAATAAAAAACACACAACTACCAGATCACTAGACTTAAAAATTTAGTCACTAAAAACAATATTTTCCATCATTTTCGAGCAACCAAACAACTAATTTGGACCATAATCATCAAAATAAAAAGTAACCAAATTCATAAGCAATCATATCAACAAAAACCCAATTCAGAAAAGATTATCGATGGCTATGGTGATGAGTGGTGATGATAGTGTCCATCGGTGATGTTGATGATGGTGGCGGTGGGTGATGGCAGTGGAAGGTACACATTCACAGACCTTGTTTCTTAACTTCTTGTACCGCATTGCGATGTTGGTGATGATGTAGGCGTTGGATGGCGATGTTGCAAGGTGCAGGTGATAGTGGTGATGTTGGTGATGGTGAGTTGGTGATGGTGGCGATATTGGGTGGCGATGGTGATGGTCTTTGCTGGTGTTGGATGGTAGAGGTAGGGTGGTGTTAGGTGCAGAGGTGGTGGTGGTTTTTTTTTTTAAAATTGAAATGAAATTTAATTTTTAGAAGAAAGAAAAAATTGAAATGAAATATATCAAGGGCAATACTGACTTTTCCTTTTGTTTTTCCAATTTGACCCATTTTTTTTATGTTGACAGTTAAAAAAGCCCTTGCAGAAGGACTAACGCGTTTAATAGAGCAAATTACGAGAACTAATAAATCTATTTTTAAAATGTCAGGGACGAAGTAGAGTATTAGGTCAAAATACAGGGGGTAAATCGTAATTTACCTATATATATATATATATATATGAGTCATTCTACAATACAAACATTTGTATCTATACAAATGCAATTAGAACCATTAGATTACTACTAATTTAATTACAACCATTGATATATTTTATAGGTATTGGTACACAAAAATGATCAATAGTTATAATTAAATAAAACTAAATCTAACGACTCCAATTTCATTTGCATAGATACAAACATTTACACCATAGCAAAAGCTTATATATATATATATATATATATTGGACAACAAATTCTTACGCGGTTAGGACACGGCGTAACTTGTAGGTTGTGCCGCTCATTATCAAATACTATAGACAAATTTACAAATTTGACCTCATTTTCTAACTTTTTTAGAACTCATTTTCTATCTTGTTTACATTGATTTATTCTGTATTTTGAATTAATTACACGTTGTGCTTTTTTTATTTTATTTTCCTTTATATCCATTTTGTTTCTTTTTCTATTTTTCTATTTTTCTTTAAATTTTTTAGTTGATTTTTTATTTTTCTCTCTCCTTTCTATTTTCTTTTTTCTTTTCATTTTTTATTTTTATTTTTTTATTTATTTTTTCTCTTTTTTTTCACTCATCTTCTTT
>CATIWK010049600.1:0-13336 GCA_949634005.1 Mallotus japonicus | reverse complement strand
ATGGAACTGGTTACATATTATATGATTTGGCCTTGCAATGCCAAAAGATTGTCAAAAAGGACATCAATGCTACCAACTTAGAGGTTTGTGATCTTAGGCTTGATTATGAGTACTCAGTTGAATGCAAGTTAATGTTAGTTTGGTAAAAGTCAATTTTGTGATAAAAGATTTGATGCTTATACTTCTAAACATGATGTATATCTAATATATTAGTTTGTGTATGCAGTACCATTTAATTTTAACAATGATCAAATGGAGATCAATGCCTCTTTTCTAATATCCCATACCACTTAGTGTAAATAAGAAAGAAAAAGATGGGTGGCACAACTCTAATTTTTTTTAATCTTTAACATACTATGTCTTATGGAAGCTTTGCGTTTACTGATTGAAAAATCAGTTTTCCTCTCTCTCTCTCTCTCACTGTGTATGTATATATGTATACAGTTTGTGCAGCTGGCAGTCTCTTGTTTGTTTCTGTTTGTTCCATTCATTTTTTAAGGAAATTACAACCAATTATGTTTCCATTTCTTTCTTCAAGCCTTTGCTGATACAGTTCAGGCTCTTCAACAATGGTAGTGCTGTCAAGGGAACATTCCTTGTCAATAAGAAGGTACGATCTCTGTTTATTTCTATTAGTTAAATGAATCTAAAATAAAACTGATTCAATTTAGAGGCTATCTCATTGATCCTAATGGGAAGTAGTCTGTCTGAAGGGGGGTGATTAGGGTTTGCAGTTTGTAGTTTAAAATGGACTGTAACTAATAATTTTTGATAATATTTCTTTTGACCTCCATTCCCTCTCTCCATGTGTGGTTGCATCAAATATGCTTATGGCTGTCTGCGAAGTGCAAACTTTATCTGCAATATTTGTTTACTTGAACCCTGATGTAAATATGCTTATGATCATTGTATGTGTCTATAATGAATATTCAAGCAGGATATTCTATGGCATGATGGCAGATTAATAAAACAAGTATATTGCTTCAGTATGTATCTGATTTGCTATGTGTTGTTATTGAAGATTTCAACCTTAGTTGGAGGCAACTAGTTCCTTAGTTTTTTTATATCCTTTTTCATCTTACGTGTTCTATTATTTCTCAATTGCAAGTCTCATGTTTTGTAGCTTCGTCCTAGAACAATGCAAATCCGGCCCTCAATGATTAAAGTTGAGCCAACAACTTCAAATGCTTCCTGTATAAATTCACTGGAGATAGTTGGAACAAGGTAGGCATTGCCCTTGATATACTTCTGAACGTCGTATGCTTTCTACTATTTTTTTCAAATAAATTTTGTATTTTATAAACGGCCTTAACTATCTTGACATTAACTTTTAGTCCTTTTGAAGGCTTGGAATGATGAATGGATTATAACCTGAGAAAGTAATGTGGTAACACATTGTGGTAGAAAGTTAAACTTGAAACCTTATATCAGTAGCTGCACTTATAGTATGTGGTAACATTTGAAAAGGAAGAAGCTAACAACTTGTGATGTTGTAGAAGCATTACAATACTTTTGAGTGACTGTTTCCTTGCGATGAATTGGAGCAAGCTTTTCAAGGATTTAATTCACTGCTTTTTTCTCTTAAAAATTATATCAATGGTTTAATCATAGAAGACAAATTTGTAACATATCTGGATTTTCTTTTCCAGCAATCGGCCGAAGAGAACATTTCTCTCTAGGAATCTTATTGCCCTTCTTAATTATGGTGGGGTCCCAAAGGAGTTCTTTTTGGACATACTGAAAAATTCTTTGGAAGATGCACAGGGTGCTCTGACAAATAAGCGTGCAGCTCTAAGAGGTAGTTTTTCTGATAATGCATGTTGGTCCTTGTGCAATGTTCTTTTAAGTCAAATTCTTCTCTTTTACTATCTTTTAGTCATTGGCTTCCATTACAAAAAATTAATATCCACACTTCACTGTCCCTGTTAAATTTTTTTGTTTTGCTGTTTATTTGGATGCTGTCATTTGAATATCTTCCTGAAGGTGGTATGGATGTCAATCTTTGCACTGCATATGACTCCTTTATTTATCAATTTCTATGTACTTGTGTATGTATATCTTTATTTATTTTGCTCTTCCCAGTGTTCATAACTTCAGGGAAGTAAATTCTTGATACTGTCTTTGATTTCCACACAGTTGCTGCTAACTATGGTGAGATGGATGATTTTTCTGTGGCAAATATGATTCTATCTGGTATTCCCTTGGAAGAGCCATATTTGCAACATCGTTTGCACATGTTAATGAAGGAAGAGAAGAAAAGCCTTAAAGGAGGAAAACTTCCTGTGCCTGAGTCATATTACCTGATGGGGACAACTGACCCCACTGGACTCCTAAAGAGTGATGAAGTTTGCATTATCCTGTAAGTAAATATTTAACTTTTTTTTGTGCAAATTTAAATCATTGTGAATGAGAATTTTACCTGTTTTGTTATGATCTGAGAGTGTGTGATAATTACAGCCATGTGATGCTGTCAAGTATACGATACGCTGCTCATACCATAATTCCCTACAAATTATATTTGAAGGAGTTTCACTAAATGAAAATATTCATCAACCTTGGTAGAACTTAAATCTACTAGGAAAATGGAATTTGCCTGCCCACTGAACTATCACTTGTTTATAAATTTTTTATTGGTTCTAAGCTTCAATTCTTGAACGACTTAATAGATCAAAGATTGTAAGATCTGAAATTTTAGGTGCCAAGCCACAGTGGAAGAGGATATTGTTTTGACATGATCCATTTTGCTGCCGACAATGACGTTCATGAACTGAGTTTGTCCAATAAACCTGGTCTAGTACAACATCTTGGTGGCGAAATAGTTGGCATAGTAAATTACTTCTATCCATATAATTATTAGAAGTATTTCCTGGAAAAAGGGATAAGTTCAAAAGCATTACTACTGCATTCTATGGGTTTTATTAATTTGAACAGAAAACTTTGCTCTGCTCTCTATTTTGTCATTTCTCATTAATTTTTGTACATAATTACGTCTTTTGCTGCTTGTTTTTGTTAGGGCACTGAAAAATGCTATATCTGAACATGATATAGAACGGATATTCAGTAAGATGGTGGCTTTTTTTGTTGATATGCTTGTAATCTTGAGTATTCTATTGAAACATACAGGGATAATGGGCAGATATCAGGGAAGGTGTTAGTATACCGGAATCCGGGTTTACATTTTGGTGATATACATGTTCTCAAGGCGACGTATGTGAAGGCTTTAGAAGATTTTGTAGGAAATGCCAAGTATGCTATATTCTTCCCTTGTAAGGGACCTCGATCTTTGGCAGATGAAATAGCAGGAGGTGACTTTGATGGGGACATGTATTTTGTTTCTAGAAACCCTGAGGTCAGCATTTTTCTGATCCTCCAACAGAATAATTAAAATGATATCTGTGTTCACAGACTGGTAGTTTGTTGTTTTAAGAAGTCTGTGCCATGAAAAAGTTTTGATTTAGCTGCATGATCTTATATATCTTCTTAGCAGGCCTCTCTTTCAATGTTTTGCCATTGAGTGGAAAAATGTGAGATCATATTGTTTTTGTGATGTGTACAACTGGTTGTCCCTTGAAATTTTCACCAGCAGTGAAGATATTTTGCATAATCTTAAAAGTTGGACGTTTTTATTTAGTATTAGGTCTTCCTCATTGAATTTAGCTCTGATAATTTTGTAAGTTTATCATCTAGTTTGCTTCTTTTTTCAGCTTCTGGAATACTTCAAACCGAGTGAACCTTGGGTATCTTCTTCTATAACTTGTCAAGTGCCAAGCAAAAAAGCAAGTGAATATTCGGATGACAAGTTGGAGGATGAGCTTTTCAAGCTCTTTTTGAAGACCAGATTTCAGCCAAGGTATGCAATCAAGGGCATATAGAATGATGTGGTATCCATAATGCCGTGCCTACTACATGCTGTATTTGGCTTTTCTGGACTTCTGTGGACAAAATAAATTTTGTTTCCATGCAATACTGTTTTCACATTTAAGTTTTTAGAGTATATGGACATAATCACCCCTTTTTTGTATTTTTGTCTTCTCACATTTTCTCTGGGTTTGATTTTTATGCACGCTTGAAAGCTGATAGACTCTTCAGTACTTGGTAGTTGACAATTTCTTGTAAGGTTTCTTATTGTGGATTCTATAAATGATAATGTCATGATCACCTTGGGCTGCTTCTAGTTACACTGTGGGAGTGGCAGCTGATAGTTGGCTTGCATTGATGGACCGACTTCTAACTCTTGGAGATGATAGAAACGGGGAGAAAGTTGGTATGAAGGAGAATATGTGCAAGTTGATTGATATATACTATGATGCTCTTGATGCGCCAAAAAGAGGCGGAGGAAAGGTTAGCTTTATCCAGTAGGTCTATTGGTATCAAAAATTATAATCTTTTCAACTTTGGTATTCGGAGTTGCATGAATTGATTCTCCTGCGATGAAATTAAAGATTTTCTATTTTACTTCAAAACAGATTGAAATTCCAGATGGATTAGCAGCAGACTTGCTCCCACATTATTTAGAGAGGAAAGAAGAGAATTCTTTCAAATCTACATCTGTTCTGGGATTAATATATGATAAAGTCAAATCTTATGGAGAAGAGCAGGAGACATCTAATGGTAAGAGCTGCATTGAAGTTGTTCATATCTTATGCTTGCTGAAAACTCCATCAATTGTCTGAGTTCTTAGGTACGGTCCTGTTTTAAAACTTCATGGATGTCTACTTTTAATCCGTTGCAGATGTTTGGAAACTACCTGGTTTTGTTGATAAAGTCTCTGAGGCATGCCGCTGTAAGTGGGAGAAACTTTACACTCGGTACAGGCAGGACATGACAGCTGCTTTGAATAACACTAAAGAAATAAATTCCGAGTCTGCCGATGAAGTCATCAAACGATACAAGGAGGTTACTGTTTCTGTCAAGTTTTGTGTTTCAAACTTCTATTACACATGCGTGAAAGGAAAATACTAATTCTTGTTTCCATCCTTTGCCAATTGCTCCTCTTTGTGTAGATATTATATGAGGCTCCAGAGTTTGAGAAGAGCAAAAGGAGCGAGTCAGACATTTTTGAAGATGCACTTGCCATATACGAGGTATGCTATGATTATGCTAAGATTCGAGGAGAGGTTTCAAAATGTGGCTTTGCTTGGAGAGTGGCAGGTCAAGCTCTCTGCAAATACTACATCTCATGCCAGGGTGAACAGCCTATAACTTGTTCTCCTTTTGTTTTGAAGGAGATCTTTGGTTAAAACAAAAGGATATCTTTGCATAATCTGAATGGCAGTAGTAACACTAATGTACAGTTCATGTGTAAGTTAGGTTAAACGAATGCTGTTTATATTATGTGATAATGCATATATGCTTTAGTTGTATTGCGTCTCATTACTCTTGGATGCCTTGGTGTCTGTCGGCTAAGAGCTGGGCAGGCAGGAATATTCTGCAAGCACGCTACATGTGCTGGCACTTATCCAATTCGTCTAGAGTAGTGGATCACTTGACGAAATTGTCGTTTTTAATAATGCAAATTTGCCATATAAACTCTTGGCTGCGGTTGGTGAAGCCATGTGGAGGATTGCTCCGAGGTCATGTTGCTTTGCCTTTTTTTTTTTATTCGGTGAAGTTACCTTTAGTTGACTGTTGAAAACCCACGTTGAAGAATTAAGACAATCGTTGCAAATTATGGGGATGATTTTACTAAAGTAGTGCGTTTATCTTCTAAAAATTTTCCATGCATTTTTGGAAGAACTTCCCAAAAAAACATTATGAGCGTTACATCACCCATTAGTGGATTGCTTAATAAAATGCTACGCATACCTTATGGACCTTAACATTGATTATTGGAAGATAATTTTGTGCATTTTAGATATATTTGATTTTGACAAACTTCAAAATAATATTAATAATATCATTAAGAGTAATGCTATTTGTCGTGAATGGCAATGGTTATACTGCCGTTGCCATTTGTAGTAAATAATATATTTGTCACTCAAATATACTGTCCCCTTTAAACATGAAGAGAAAAGTGTAATTTTTGAATTTTTTATTTTATCTTTTTGGGAACACAATATGGCGACCCACAATGCATTTGTCATCCAATGCACTTGATAATTTCTCAGAGGTGTGGAGTGGAACTAGGAATTTAACACCTAATATCGGGGCGTCGTTTTGTGGTAAGAAGAGTCGACAAGAGCGGGTGGGTGAGAGTTAAACTAGAGTACGGCACGGACATTACATCCACTATTGAACATTTTTGTGTTTAGTTAATCGGTAAACATCCTCGAGCTTTCTTTTAATATACACATTTTTTTTTTTTTAACAACCATTACATATCACAAACACATTTTGGTTCTTGCAATTTCATAACTAATAATTTTATGAGAAAATTATATTTTTTCCCTCACATTTTCCTCTCTTATTTGAAAATTAAATTTTTTTATCATTTAATTTTTTTCTGTCAATATTTAAATTTTTCTAATAGAGTTTCAATGAATCTCTTATATTAAATCTCTCTATTTTATAAAAACATACAATTTAATCCATCTATTTTACAAAAACCTACAGTTTAATCTCTCTATTTTAATAAAATTAAATAATTTAATTTTTTATTTTAAATTTTAACTTTTAACTATTTTATACATTTACACATATTTATTTCTGTTATATTTAAAAATCAAACCACAATTTTAATGAATTCATTAATTTACTTGATTTCACTTTAAAAACTAAATTATTCAATTTTTAGCATTTGATTTCAATAATTTTAATTTTTAAAGTTATAAAAAAAGAAAATTAATAAAAATAAGTGCAAAAAAGTTAATATAAATGATGAAAATTTATTATTTAATATATTGATAGATGTATATATAGATATTAAAAATTTAATTGACATTGAAATTATAAATTTTAAAATAATTAAAAATTTGAGGGACTGAATTGTTTAATGGCATTTAAATAGAAAGATTAAATTGTTTTATCTTTATAAAGCACAAGAATCTAAGTATTCTTTTAATGTAAGAAATTCATCAAAATTCTATCGAAAGGACTAAAGTATTGACGAAATTAAAATTGAGAGATAAAAAAAAATTTATTTTTCAAACAAAAAGGGAAAAAGTGCGAATGATGTCAAATCTCAAGAGAAAAATATAATTTACCCTAATTTTATTGATGAACTATTAAAAAAATTAGTATTTTAGTCCTTATTATTATCAACATACACATTGGTGTATTTATTTATGTATTTATATTTTTAATAATTAAATGATGCTTTTTATTAAGCCATTGGCATTTAGAATGAACTGATGCTAATAATATAATGTGATTAGATTTGATAATATTTTAATTCTCATTTTTCACATTTTGGATTGAATATTTTCAAATTATTTTTTTTTTTTGAAGCCAAATTATTTTAACAATTAACCCAACTTCTTACAATAACAATATCCATATCCATTGATGAAAACCGCCAGGAAAGCCAACGTGGCTCAAGTCCACCCTTCTTGACCAATGTAAAAGATGAAATAGGATATTCCCACCACCACCGAACTCCTCCTACTTTTCTTTTCAATCTATCATTTCCTTGTGTGCCACTTGCATCTTCTTATAGATTTATTTAAACAGTTTTTACAAAACCAATCTGAAAGGTCTATAAGATATTTTTCTTTAATAATTGCTCTGCTTTATTTTTCTTCTACATAATCATACATCACACACCCTTCACTTCCTCACTCCTACTGCTACTACAGACGGTTCTGCTATTCATCATCTTCTCTGCTCTGGAGTTCTCCTTTTTGTTTATTCTTCTTTTTTCCAGGTTTCGAGATCCATCGAACGGTTAGTGTTTGGTTTCTGAGAGAAACAGAGTGAGAGAAAGTCAACGGTAAAGTCAACAAAGAAAAATGGAGAGCACTATGAAGGATATCAGAGGCGGAGCTTCAGTGCTCGACATGGATCCTAAGTCCACCGTCGGTGGTGGCGTTGAGGATGTTTACGGTGAGGATTGCGCTACTGAGGATCAGCTCGTTACTCCTTGGACTATCTCTATCGCTAGGTTGATCTCTTTTTTTTTTTTTTTTGAATTTAAGATCAGATCATAAGTCGGAATTATTTTGTGATTGATCAGGTGAAGCATGATTGATCGTTGATGAATTTTGTTTAAGCATTATTTTGATAACTGTGATGTGGCTTAATGCAGTGGATACTCGCTGCTGAGGGATCCGCGCCATAACAAGGGGCTTGCGTTCGCAGAGAAAGAGAGGGATGCTCACTATTTGCGTGGCCTTTTGCCTCCTGTGGTTGCAACTCAGCAGCTTCAGGAGAAGAAATTGATGCACACTATAAGGCAATATCAGCTTCCTCTTCAAAAATACATGGCCTTGATGGAGCTTGAGGTACATCCTCATATAATTGTTACTCACCTCTCTTCAGTACCTAACTAGTTTAGTTCATTTGGGTCTAATATACGTTCTCTATGTTTTGGTGGACTACAGGAGAGGAATGAGAGGTTGTTTTACAAGCTTCTTATTGACAATGTTGAGGAATTGCTTCCTATTGTTTACACTCCAACAGTAGGTGAAGCCTGCCAGAAATACGGAAGTATCTTTAGGCGTCCTCAGGGTCTATACATTAGTTTAAAGGAGAAGTATGATTTCTTTTCTTTTCTTTTTTTTTTTTGGGTACGTTTTTACTGACATTTGCTTTTATGAGCTTTTTATTTACTTTTTTAGCTGTGGTTTCTTTTGCAGGGGAAGAATTCTTGATGTATTGAAAAATTGGCCTGAAAGGAGTATTCAAGTTATTGTTGTAACTGATGGTGAGAGGATTTTGGGACTTGGTGATCTTGGATGTCAGGTAACTATTTGGAAAAACAGAAATTATAAGATAAGAAAGCATTTTATTTTATTTTATCATAAATATATTATATATCAGCTGCACAAACAAAGAAAATTAGACTATTAGCTTACATAAGAATGTGCATGATGAGTTTGAAAATGTTATAGGGGATGGGAATTCCAGTGGGAAAATTGGCTCTTTACACTGCGCTGGGAGGAGTTCGTCCCTCTGCGGTAAGCTTTTGGAGATCATCACAGATTGTTTGCTTTAATTGTCTTTAATTATCAATCTTTTGGTTTATTCTAATTGCTCCTAGCATGAAGTACTTCCAGACTGGTATGCTATGGCTGTGTTGAATAATTATAGTTTCACTTCCAAATAAAATCACTTATTCTAATGCCATTATGTCCTTATCTGTTTTGATTAAAAATCACCCTACTTCGTCTTTTAGTGTTTGCCAATTACCATTGATGTGGGCACAAACAATGAGAAATTGCTGAACGATGAATTCTACATTGGACTCAGACAAAAAAGAGCAACTGGCCAGGTTTTAAAACTGCTGTAGCTTGATTAAGTTCAGCTTCGTAGGTTGTTGATTGCATTTTATCTGATTCTTTATTTTCACAATTTTATTTTCAGGAATACTCTGAACTGCTACATGAATTCATGAGTGCTGTAAAACAGAACTATGGAGAAAAAGTTCTTATCCAGGTTTTTTTTTTTTTCTGCTTGATTGTAAGTTTCATGAAGTTTGAAGTTCCTCGTCTGCTCTGTTTTTGTTCTTTCTACTTCTTTTACGTATCACCTGCAAGTTTGAAGTAACCTTTTTTTTTTTTTTAATAACTTATGTATTTACCAGTTTGAAGATTTTGCCAACCACAATGCTTTTGAGTTGCTTGCAAAGTATGGTACAACTCATCTTGTCTTCAATGATGATATACAGGTATTAGATATTCCAATTATGAGCTATTTGTTGAGGCAATCTAAATTCATCTTTCATATGTTGCCTACCCTTCTATTCCAGGGGACAGCATCTGTTGTTCTTGCAGGGGTAATTGCGGCACTGAAACTGCTTGGTGGTTCCCTTGGCGATCATACTTTCTTGTTCCTTGGGGCGGGGGAAGTAAGATTCTATTGCTTGCCATCTGTTCGTTTCCTGACGTTTGCTGAATATGATAGGATTCAATTTGATTTTGTTTCAATTGCCTTATGGTCATGTTGTATTATGTAAAACAGCATGTGGTAGACTTTTGTCTATTCCAATCCTTTTTAATAGTTTATTTAGTTTATGATCTAACTTTGTGATTTTGCAGGCTGGGACTGGTATAGCAGAGCTTATAGCGCTTGAGATGTCGAAACGGGTATTTACTGTTACCATATTATTTGTCTATTATCCGAAAAGAGGGAAATTAGGTGGTGATGTTAGATATGAATCCTGTAGTTATCTGATTCATCTCTGTCTTATAGACCAATGCTCCTTTGGAAGAGACTCGCAAGAAGATCTGGCTGGTGGATTCAAAGGTAATAATAATTAGGTTGAAAATCTTAGTTGCCAAACTGTTAATATTTGGTTAGAATTATTTAATTTCCTTCATGGAGCATGATTTTTCCTACAGGGATTGATTGTCAGCTCCCGTAAGGATTCACTTCAACACTTCAAGCAGCCATGGGCTCATGAGCATGAACCTGTTAAGACTCTCTTAGATGCTGTCAAGGTATGGAAAATATAGTTTATTGCAACTATTTTTCTGGCGTTGAAAGTCTCTGATTGCATTTATCTACTTTATCAGGCAATCAAGCCAACGGTTCTGATTGGATCATCTGGAGTAGGAAGAACATTTACACAGGAAGTGGTTGAAGCCATGGCTGCCAACAATGAGGTCCTCTATCTCCTTGTGTAACAGAGTTTGCTTTATATTTGCACTTACTGATGATCCAGTATCAACTAGAGAAAAACTGACTATTGTACGTTCTGGACATGCAGACACCAGTGATCATGGCTCTTTCCAACCCAACTTCACAATCAGAGTGTACAGCTGAAGAAGCTTATACCTGGACTAAGGTAAAACTGACTTTCAACTCATTATTCTTCATGAATTAGTTGAGGGCAACTGCATGGGGATCCCATCTTAAATTTGTTTTGTATCGATCCTTGTTATGCAAGCAAAGCTGACTGGAAAGCTGTGTACTTCACTTTATTTCAAATTGCAGGGCAAAGCAATTTTTGCTAGTGGAAGTCCATTTGATCCTTTTGAATATGAGGGCAAAGTTTTTGTTCCTGGCCAGGTTAGCTATAAAATTCTTTTGTATTTGGTGATTTCAGTTAAAAATACAATAACTAAGGTTTGTTGTTTGTCATCCTTTGTCAATTCAGGCAAACAATGCATATATTTTCCCAGGATTTGGCTTGGGTTTGGTTATCTCTGGAGCAATTCGTGTTCATGATGATATGCTTCTGGCAGCTTGTAAGTACAAAGATGTTAAGGATATCATATGGAGTATGATAATTTTGTGCCCAAAAATACAGACATTAGAGTTTTTAGACCTACTGTTGGGAAGTTACATTTATGTTGTGTGCATCGTGTAACAGCTGAAGCTTTGGCTGGGCAAGTTACAGAGGAAAACTACAGCAAGGGGCTCATTTACCCACCTTTCTCTAACATTAGAAAAATTTCAGCACATATTGCTGCTAGCGTGGCTGCTAAGGCATACGAACTTGGTTAGTATTGATTCTTCCTAAGTTGTACCCTCAACCTTGGCATTACCAAATGCTCAAACGTCTTTGCTTTTTTCAGGATTGGCTACACGTCTTCCTCGCCCAGAGAACCTTGTGAAGTATGCTGAGAGTTGCATGTACAGTCCTGTCTATAGAAGTTACCGGTAATTTTGGTTTTTTTTTTTTGAGTGAAGCTGAAGCCACCTGTAAACTACCTTCTCGGAAGCGCAGTGTCTGTCAGACAAATAAGATTTCTGGTATAAATAACAAAATGCTGTTCCTGTATCAGCAATTTTGTGCTTTCCCCTGTTGTGAAACTAGAAGTTAAACTCCGTATGTACCTAAAAGTGCAACTCTACATATGCAATGAAATTTCGTTTCCCAATAATGGTAACTTTGCCAAATGCGTGCTATTTCCATTTTCTAGCTTTTAATATTTTATCAAATTTCACCTCATATTAAGTTGAAACTAAAATCCGCCTAGGCGTTGTTTGGATCTCAATAATGACGTCTTGGTGAATTTTCAATCGGCAATGTGAAGTGTTGGCAAAGTGGATCTCGCAAGTTGAAAATGGAGCTTATATTTATCAGGTTTAGAAATAAGGACATGAGAGAGATCTACCAGATGGGCAGTGAGCCTCATGCTAAAACTTGAAAAACAATAAAAAAATTTAAATAGGACAGAATGCATAATTAGGAATTGGTTACCAGCTATATACGCATTACAAATACAAGACTTTCAAAGGGGATGTGCACCCTATGATTTATCTGATCCCTATTTATTTTGCGGACACTGATGACCACTTTGATTGGAATTTTAACTCACCAGCAGGATCAAGTTTTAATTTTTGTTGTATATGTTCAAATCAGCATGAGTATCCTTGTATCGTTCACTTAGATAAGTCCCATATTTGATTGGAGGAAACCTGATGCATGAAATATACACAGCAGTTGATTAAAAGAACACTTGATGTAAAACTGACGGACACATATAAATCAGTAACACCTACGTGTGAAATGCTCCGGACAATAGTTAAATAATGACATACTTCGAAAAGAATTCAACATTCAAAGCAAGATGATTTGTACTTTTTACCATGCGGACTTGAAAGATAACTGTCACAAAATAGTATTGATGCTAACAAAAAAAAAAAAAATTATGGTCCGACTTACTTGGGAGGATTATTTTCTGATTTGCATGTGGGAAAGCATTCAACTAGACACTCATCACCAGGTTCCGCAAAATATGCTATCTGTACCAAAAGAAAAGAGACAATAAAAATGGATTTCACTATTAGTAACGAGACCTGCTGAGCAAATTATATAAACTCTCAAAAGAAAGAAAAATTCAGCGAACCAAAGATACATCATCAAGAAGATGAATTCACAGGTACTTTCCTTAGCAGTTAAATATATAATATTCTGATCTTCAAAACCTAAATAAGAAAGAAACATCCTTCTATTTCTATGAGAGAAATTTTAGAAAATCATTAAGTTGATGCTAGGATAGAACTAACATGATCACAACAGATGCCCAACTGAAAAAATTTCAAAACAATAAAGTTTGAGCTAGTCTCCCAGAGGAGAAGCATATTATGCATAGAAGAGTTCATCCAAACACGTTAAAAAAAGGTCACATCCAAAAAATAGTTAAAAGTCTTGAGATCAAATTAGAGCGCCTTACTGAATATCTTTCTTGACCATTCCCTATAACTCTATGCAGTGTGGACCTGCCCAAAATTATATGCCAAGAAAATGGTTACAACAAGGAAGAAGGCAACAAAAGGTTCATCATTAGAG
>CATIWK010049496.1:0-21477 GCA_949634005.1 Mallotus japonicus | reverse complement strand
AGATTCGGAATCTCATATTTAAAGCATTAAATTTTTCATAAAACATATCTTATTTTTAAAATTTCTTTATTTATTCTAAATGTATTATATCTAATAACTAAATTTTTAATATATAGATAACTAAGTGTGTGTTACATATATACATATACTAGTAAACAACCACATGTTTAAAAAATTTATTTGACTCGTGATATATCGTAAATAAATAATTAAACATATTATTATTATTATTATTAAAATTTTTAAAAATAATAATAATGTTATTTATTTATATAATAATTTAATATTAACTTAATATAGTTATAATTCATTACAATTTTTATAATTTTTTTATTTAAATAATTATATGATATTACTTCAGTATTTTTTGTAATTAATTTTTCTCAACTCTAGAACTAATTTTATATAAAAAAAATATTATGGTCATAATTAATTATAAGATAATAAAAAATTATTAGTTATTTGTTAATAAAAAATTTAAAAATAAGAAAAGTTATATTTTATTTATATAACAATTTAAATATTACAACCCATTAAACTTATAATTTATTAAAATTTAGTAAATTTTTTATTTGAGGTATGACACTTTATTTCTTTAATATTTTTTATATTAATACTTTTATTTATACAAAAACTAATTTAATATAATTTTTTAAGTTCAACTAATAATTAAATGATAAATATTAATTAATTTAATTTTAACTTTTTTTTGTTAAATTTTATAAAAACATATAAAAACGATAATTATACTACTTTTCTTACAAATACACTTTCATACAAATTATATGCTCTATTTCTTATTTATTAATTTTTAATTTATAAAAATATATACTTTTAAAACAAATTATATACTTTTCATATTTTCATAAAATTTATTAATTTTTATTTAATTATTTAATAAGACTTATAAAATTATGTTATCTAATTTCATTTATATTAGATAAAATATAAGTATACCTAATTAAAATAGAAAAATATGTATTTTTAACAAAATTATCACTAAAATTTTAATTGATTTAATTTTTTTAGAGATAAAATAGAAATTAACATAATTAAAATAGAAAACATGTTTTCAATTCAATTAGAATTATATTTTAACTAATCTCATTTTTATTAAAGATAAAATAGAAATTAACCTAATTAGAATAGGAAATATACTTTCAATTAAATAAGAATTACATTTTAATTAATTTAATTTTGTTAGAGATAAAATAAAAGTAAACCTAATTAAAATAGGAATATACTTTCAATTAAATTAGAATTATATTTTGGTTAATTTAATTTTTATTAGAGATAAAATAGAAGTTAACCTAATTAAAATAAGAAATAGACTTTCCATCAAATTAAAATTATATTTTAATTAATTTAATTTTAATTTTATTAGTAAATGAAGAAATTATCCAATTTAATTTCCTAATTTTTCTTTTAATTTAATTTTACTATATATATATATATAGTACTAGTAGTATTGGTTGAATATAAAATATTTTAAGTATGTGTCATGAATCTAACAACTATGTTGCACGGACACTTCTATAAAAGAGTTGTGTTCCATATCGGACATGTTTCCGATGCTGACACATCTCAAAAATTTATTCGACACGTTTCGGGGGCATTTTGAAAATAAAAAAAAAAAGTGTGAATGCCTTTTTTTTTTAAAAAAAAGAAAAAGGATACGTGTGTCCCTTTTAAACATATGTATCTTCTATCATTGGATAGACCGAAATTAGAGACGGTATTCTTCAATGAAGATGTCAATGAGAACATTGAGAGTGAAAATATTAACTAAATAGAAGATTCTATAAATTGAAATTGCTAATAAATATTATAAATGAAATCTTTATATATTAATGTTGTTTATGAGTATTATGATTTTATGGTTAATTTTAAGTAAAATTAGATGGAAAATTATTTATTTGTTATTGAAAATTGTGTATAATTAAGGTGTTATTGTTTTATTTATGTTATAAGATAACATGATTATATGTTTTTGTGTGTTTTAGGATTATTTTTAGTGTTAAAAAATATTACTAACCATGAAAAGTATATTTTTGAATTGAATCTAATTTATAATTTATATAAAATGAATTTTATAATTTTTCATATTTATAAATTAATCCCTATATTTTTTATATTTATAAATTGACCCCAATTTCCGTATCCTATATTTTCTTAAAAAAGTCATTTTTCTGTGTCCGTATCCCCATTTCCTGTATCTCCATTCCCGTGTCCCTGCTATCTAGTCTAACAGTGAAGTATGTATTCGATCCCTCCCACCTTGACCTCTCGGTTGTTTAAATATATATATATATATATATATATATATATAATGCGTAAATAAAAATTTCTCTTTTTCTAATAAATTTTCTCATAGTGGGCTGAAGAGAACCCAACATTTTTAAATGGCCCTAAGCCTACTATACCTTGACTATAAACATGCTTAAGCATCTTCCAAGAGGCCCAGTACTCTTGCCTCCTGGAATTTTCGTGAACGTTCTGTGCTTTTTTTTTGTTTTTGGTTCTCTGTGTTATATCTTGTTGGTCTGTTGTTTTTGATCTGTATTTGATCCTCTGTTCAGGACTTCAGGTAAGTCAATTACTACAGTTGGGTACTGTTTTCCATCTTTTTTGAAGTTGTAATCTATTAATTTGGACTTGCTCAGATTTGAATATGTGTATACACTTCAGTTTTTGCAGGATTCACCATCTTTTTGGGTATTGACAATCGAAGGTTACATGCGAAGAGTAGCTGCTTTATTACCTGTGAAACACAAGTTCAAACAAGTATTCCCTGTGACAGGATCATGGGGTAGTATGCTAAATAACCATTTCTGGTTCTGTTATTGAAGCAGTTACATAAATCCAATCGTTTTCCTATTCCTGACGAATAGTATTATGTTGTTAAAACCAGGTGCTCTGACTTCTACAACTCCACATAAACAAGAGAGCAAAGACTCTGGAGGAGGAAGTGGTCCGAATGATAAGACAGAACCTATTGTTGCCTTCAGCAGGCCTCCACCGCTCCCACCTGTTTTTGGACCCCTAGTTGCCCTCTCATTGTTTGAAATGTGGTCGAGCCATGGTGGTAATGATGACTAACTGGTGACGCATGTCTTACTGTAAGTATTTCTTTAAGATGTAGAGTAGAGTGTTGAGAGCTAAGGCGAATATTCGAGCCATGAAATTCCAAATTCTAATGTAGCCACCCAGAAGTGGATTGACAAAAGGAGCGAAAATTCTAGTGTAAATTTTCATCAGAAGCTGTACTATAACATGAGGACTCTTCAGGAACCCTGTGTTGAAAATAACGTACATTATCAGTATTGTATTCTGGCTATGCTATATGAGTTTTTGTGCTATAGCCTATAGATGGTTTTTGTTTAAGTGTTATCATGAATGTTAACTCACACTCTGCAAACTTCGGGAAATCATCAAATATTGCGGTCACATTCTTTAACAGAGTCTGAGATTCTCAATGCAAAGAAAGCAATGTGATTAGAATCAGGCAATCGTATCTAATTTTCTAGGAGAATTGTTCCATTAATTTCATTCTTGGTTCTTACCAGCACTACCGCGCCTGGTTTGATAGGTGACTCAGTTACAACCAAAGCTCTCCTGCAGCAAGCATCAATTGGTTAGATATCTTATTTTCTTACACATGTCAAACATTTTATTAGTTTTGCTGTTACTTGATGACTAGTCTGTCTCCTTGTGGTGCACATTCGTAAAAGCTGCATCCCCTGGTGAAAGGTATTTGTGTTTTTTTCCATTCTACCATAACAGAAAAAGGTCATCAGTTTGTGAATAAGGTGCATGAATCTTAGACAAATTAGTGAATTCAAGCAACAAAATGGAGAATGATGATACCCAAGTGCCAATGTACTCCTGTTGTATATTCGTCATCTTCACAAACATGTTTAATGGTAAACTTCACATTTTGGCCCATGCCTGCGGTAAGCTGTCGATAGAATTGCATAACCTCCTGCAGGAATTCATTAATTGTTACATATTAGGCTCTACTTTCACAAAACAAAATAAGATACCTGTGGTTTATTAAATGCTGAGGTTCAAGAAAGTTGAATAAAGGACCTTTTTCCCTTGCATTGGGGAAACAAAGGAACAGTCCTCGAAACAACAATCGTCTGAAATGTACTCATCTAGTTCCTTCAACTTTTTCTCATTGATGCATGTGTAGAACTTCTTTATCATACTTGCTGCAGAGAAGTGATTCAATGTAATATCATCACTTTCTGCTGCTGGTGCGACAAAGTTGAATCTCGGATAGTTTAATGGTGTGTTCTGTGTCTTCTTTCTCAAACAGATTCCCTGCTGCTCTATCTTCACAAATTTCTGCGTAAGATCAGATGATTGGCTAAAGGGCATGGAACCTGGAGTGAGACCAGCCCTTGCATTGAAGTAGATGGTCTGCTGTGGTATTAGGCCTGAGAAATTGACAGCATAAGCCATTTCTCAGTTGCAGATGAAGATGGTGAATGCTAAATTGGAGGGATTATAACATAGAGTCGAATAAGACAGAATGGAGTAAAGAATAAAGTAGAATGCTTTAAATCTTGGCATGAAAAAAAAGAATACATGTACTAGGCAGTTATGGCAGGTTGAACTGTTTAAGTAACGAAAAAATACTTTGGCCTGCAAAGCTTGCAAGGAATCCATCTCATCTTCACTTTTTTTTTTTTTTTTTTGAACATTCATCTCATCTTCACTTTAACAGGAATTTATTGTAGGGGAACATATGTTTGACATCAAATACATTTGTAGTCCAGGCAACAGGAGTGCTTCAATCCTCAGATCCTCAGCTATTAGGAACAATATTTGCTTCATTGTGTCGGGCTGTGGGATTAGCAGTTCAATAATCAAAATGTTAATGCATGACATTGAAATCTTTTTAGAGTCATTACATGAAGATCACTAGCCTTCTTTTCAAAACCCTCTAACAATGATAAAATTTTCATCGGATTTAAAAAAGAATATCATGTTAATATTAGTTCAATTTCTACTACTAAACCCCAAATGCAGTCTCTCTATTGGAGACCTTGTCTAAGAACAAAAATATGGTCAAATTTTCTACAAATTTGACCCACCTGAATAATTTTAAATTGCAAATTCTAATTAACCCACATGAATAATTTTAAAGGGCAAAGTCTAATAAAGTAATTTTATTACGATAAAACTAGATTGATTGATACAAATACAGTAACAACAGGTAGGTCTAACAGAAGATGTGGGCTTATAGTAAGCAACTAAGCATGGACGGCTGCAGAAAATATATGATTTGGGAATCTTAACAGCAGGTTAGCACTAAAACATTAGGGTGTATGGTACGAATAGCAACAACAATAGGCTTTTGTAGCTAGGACTTTTGGTTAGGAGGCATGCCAGCTAAATCAACTTCTTTTTTTTTTTTGAACAACAAATCAACTTGTTTATGTGATGCTGTTTTGTATAGTAGACCTCGATATCTTGAAAATCATTGACATTAGGGGATTAATCAGTTCATTTAATAATTCACAATATCATCTGCTTCGTTGACTATCGTGCTTGTTGGCCACCATACAACCCTCTCCCTTTTTTTTTTTTTTCATTTCCAATTGGCAAACAGGGAATGGGTTTTGGTTTTGTTCAGGGGAGTACTGCCAGTAGACAGATTTACAGCATGGCCTTTATAAAAACATATATATGCTGCAGAGACTGCTACACATGCACACTTAAAAAATTTATGATGGTCTAACGGCGGTACTACATTGGCAAGAATATGGTAGCAATATGGGCTATATAGGTCAAAGAATCCTGTAGGTTATAAAATATTAACATGCATCCTGATACTGCAGCACATGGGAGAGAGAGTAATAGAGGTTTCGTTGTATGGCATATTTTCAACTACTGGAGGCTCATAATGCACACATAGGTGAGTTTAGTTCAAGAAAAATAATGCTCATTGGCAATATTTCCACTTACATGGAAATGCTGACAGTAGTGAAAATCAACGTCTGAAAAGATAATAACAGAGCTACATGGTTACCTTAGTTTCCATGATGGGCAGCAATAACATGAAAATTTTTATTTAGTGAAAGAGTAGTAATGATATTTTCGTATTTGATACTTCCAAGAGTAGCAACCAGAAATGTAATGTGACCATGTGCTAAGGATTAACTTGACAGTATAAAGAAATACAGCGTGACAAGGTGGCCTGACCTGTTGGCAGCAATGTGACAATTTGACAGTACCGAGATCTCCATGAAAACATGGGATGGGAAGATATATATTAATTTGAATCTGTCTGCCAAAAACAACAGAAAAGAGCCACCAAATCTTCATCCTCTTTTGAATTACATAATCCTTGTATACTTGATGCATTAAAAAATTTTGAAAACCAACCCATGACCATTATCCAGAAATGAGCTCCTAGATACCTCTTGAACCCGCACGTGTACATGGTCAGATTGGCACAAAAATATCATCATGCATATTAAACTATGATTCATTCAGTCAATCTGTAACCAAATCATGCCATAAATTCAACTTGTCTCAAGTTGAGCTAAAAAAATCATATACAGACAGACAAATTCGCTGGCATGCCTCCCAACTTCTCACCTTTGAAAAAGTCTTTATTCACTACACCAGATCAATTATCCACGGCCCCTGGTATAGTAATGCAAGTAAGCTCACTATATAAACTTCCAATCAGAACATTATCACATATCCACAATTATCAAAATAAAAGCCTCTTGACAGAATAAGTTAAGCATACCTTTTCCAGCATCATGAACAACAAAGTCAGTGATGTTCCTGCTTCAGCGTTCAGCCAAAAGGTCAGGGTCTCAAAGCCACTTCCAAAGCGGGGGCAGATAAAGTCAAAGATTGCAGCAAATGCCTTTCACTCCATTGTTTCTGTTCTATCCAGAGCCTCTTCACAGCACCACCATCGTTTCCACAGGAAAACCTACTTTAGAGAAGCATAATAATGGAATAATGTATTGATGGACATTGTATGATACTTATTTTTCTTAATGTATTTAGTGTTTTATGTTTTATTTGATTTGTCACTTTTCTCCCATCTTGGTATAACAGATTTTGATTTTATTTAGTTACAAATGAAACGTGCATCAATCTTGGAAGAGTTAAATCACAAGGTCTATGGAAGATTTTAAAATTTTCATTATTTTGATTGAGATGATACAAGGGTTAATACCAAAGCTGAACTAATCAAACTGGCAAACAGTCATTTGTTTCAATGGAAATTAAGGACATTACGGATGCTAAAAAAAATGCAAAAAAGATGTGTAGAATGAAACATATAAACGAACCTGACTGGAAAAAATTGTTGATACTTGATGAGTATTGAACTAAGAAAACTGGCAGACAATCAGTGGTATGGAAAATAACAAAATTTCCTATGTTTCACAATGCATAAATCCATAAAGAAAAATCATTTTGTTCCATTTCTGGCAAAGTGAACATTTCCTCGTATAATCTTTTTAACTCTATGTAAATTTCTTTATTTTGAGAATGTGAGATATCATCAACAAGAAATGTATGGATTGTCCCCCCTACTTGAATCCAACTAGAACCGGGTTCTTTATGTAGTACTTTTTGCTTCATTTCTTTTCTCAGTTCTCCAACTGAATTCCACATGCCAATAGAAGCATACAGGTTTGACAGAAGAATATAAGCAGATTCATTTTCAGACTGCAACTCAAGCAGTTCAGTAGCTGCAACTTTCCCCAGCTCAACATGCCTGTGGGTGTTGCAGGCTGATAGAAGAATTTGCCATATATGGGCATCTGGTTGAATGGGCATATGATCTATCATATCCTTGGCTTCCTCCAGGAGTCCCAGTCGACCAAGCAGATGAATTACGCAAGCATAATGTTCTAACTGTGGGATAATTCCATGATGCTCGAACATATATCTCAAGTAATAACGTGCCTGATCCAGCAGACCCACGTGGCAGCATGAAGTAAGAATGGCAAGATAAGTTATCTCATCAGGTTCCAGTTCCAACTGAGACATCTCATCAAAAATCCTCAAAACATCTTGACAACAACCATGCTGAGCATATCCTATCATCATGGCATTCCAAGCAGCCAAATTGTCCATAGATGCATCTAAAAATGCTTCCTCTGCATCTCCTATGCTTCCACACTTACAATAAATGTCAACAAGAGCACTTTCGACAAAGCTGTCCTGACCAAATCCAGACTTGAGTATTAGGGAATGAATTGTTCTCCCCTGCTCCATATCTGTCATGGCTCCACAAGCTTTAAGCACGACACTGAAAGTTTTTCCATCCACTTTAAGGCATGAGCTCCATGTGGCTCGAAATAAATCGAAAGCATCAGCATGACACCCACCATGGACCAAATTAGTCACCATTGCATTCACATGCATCGAGTTTAACACACCAATCTCAGAAAATATCCTCTTTGATTCTTCCATACTTTTGCATCTCCCATATGTTATTATCAAGCTAGAAACTATGGAATCATCCAACATGAATCCACTTTTAATCACATGTGAATGGATTTGCGTCGCCTGCTTTATAGAACTCAAGTTCGAAACTGCTTCTAGAATGCTAGCAACAGTATAGATGGTAGGCTGCAGTCCAAGATCACGCATATGAGAGAACACCTCCAGAGCCTCATTAATGAAACCGTTCTCAGAACAGGCAGCAATCAGAGAATTCCAAGAAACAGGATCCCAGGACATCATATCATCGAAAATGTGCCTAGCGTCACACAGTTGCCCACACTTCCCATACATAGAAACCAATGCATTGCCAACTGAAACCATCTGCAAATATCCTGACTTTTGACAAAGAGCATGCATTTGCTTCCCTTCTTTCAAGAACTTCTCTCCTCCAATGGCAGACAAAACATTGATCCAAGTATACTCATTTATATCAAAATTTAAAGAATACAGAATTCTAAAGCATTCCACTGCTTCATCACCATCAGACGCAGCTCCAATCCTTTCAGTCCAGGAAACAACATCTGGTTCAGGAATTTCATCAAATATCTTAATAGCATCAACTTTACTTCCACACCTCAAATACATACTCAAAACAGCATTACTCAAATGCATTGAACCACCATAACAAAATCCCTTTTTGACACCAAATCCATGAATCTGTTCCCCTTCTCTGACATCAAATAAACCACCAATCACCCCAGTTAAACTAAACTCATTCAACTCTAATCCTAAACCTCTCATTTCCACAAAAACCTCTTTTCCCTTTTCAAATTCCCCATTCCACACATACCCACAAACCATAGCAATGAAAACAACAGAATCCAAATCAATGCACTGTCTAAAACACATCTCAGCTGAACCCACATCCCCATTTTTAGCATAATTCTCAATCAACCCGCTTACAATAAAACCCCTAGACTCAAATCCCAGCCTCACACAAACCCCGTGTGCAGCCTCATTGTTTGTCAAATTCTCACACCCTTCAATCAAGGAACTCAAAGTAAACACATCAGGAATCAAAACCAGATGCCTTAACTCATTAAAAAGCTCAAAAACAAACATACGGTGGCTACACTTAGCAAACCCAGAAATGAGTGCATTGTAGGTGACTATATCTGGGTTCTTGGTGTCTAAAAAGAACGAATAAGCTCGAGAGAGACTATTCAGTTTGGAGTAGCGAGAAATGAGAGAAGAAGATAGGTACGGATCAAGAGAATTGCCTGATTTGATCAAAAGGGTGTAGACTTGATCAGTGAGGATCGGGGAGAAAGGAGTTACGGCGAGAGATGATTTTAGAGCTTGTAGGTAAGATTTTTGAGAGATCAATTTTTTGATTGTAGAGAAGTGGGTTTGGGTTGGTTTTGTTACTCTCTTCATGCGTGCATTTTGTGTTGAATGATGTCAAAGACTGCAGAGTTGAGATTTTTAAGTGTTCAACGGTTCTGAAATAGCGCGGCAAATGGAGAGAGAATTGTTTCGCGGTTTAATTTGATGTTTGTGGTGGTGGGCCGATGAAGGCTCGCGGTAGGGCTCGTCTACATGGCCAGGCTCTTTACTCTATTTCCATTTTTATATTTTTTTAGACTATTGTGATGTAAACTTCACTCAATTCCCATTTATTTAATTCAATTTGAAGGAAATATTAAAACAATAAAAAAAATTATAATCAATTTAATATGATTATAAAAAATTATTTTAATCAACTGATTCAATAATTAATAATTTTTATGAATTTAAATTAATTTTTAATATAATTTTTTATTGTACAAGTTTTCTAAATATATCTACATTTTTTTTACACATAAAAATCAAATAAAAAAATTTGAATTACTCTATAATTGTTTGAAACAATTAGATGAAGTAATTAATTCTTTACACTATAGAAAAAGACAGAGGAAAGAATTCGATTGATGCTCTTCACAATAAGATATTCACATTTTGTACCATTTAAACTACTCATAAAAAAATTACTCTATAATTGAATTGATAAATATTAATAGTAATTATTATTTTTTATATAAATTATTGATGTTCAAAGATTACTTAATTCTAAATATTTTGAAAGAAAACTGAATAAGATGCTAATAACTAATTAGTTCTTCTTTCATAGCTCCCTTGTTCTTTGGTCTCTTTCATTGGTTTTTTAGGGTGATGTTTGGATGTTTGGTTTATTTTTATTTTTTTTATGTTTAGTGCATTAATAACTAGATTTGAGTATAACCTTAAACCTATTAGTTTTACCTATCTTGATCTATATATAGATTTAGTCATTTTTGTGTTTTTGTTGTTTTTGTGCAGTCTGTGTACGGGATTTACAATAATTTTGTGGAGCTAGTTCAAGTTCCCCATAACTTGTAATATAAAGGGATTTACAAGTTCCTCAGTGGTGCCGACTGCTGATAAAACCGTCATCTATAAAGAATTAGTTTCTCTTAAGGGTGGTCACGGGCCGGTTTGGACCCTAAACTGAACCATTTTGAACCGAAATCAGGACTGTAGCAATCTTGAACCGTACAATTTTTGGTTCAAGATTGGTTTAAAAATTTTTGAACCGTGAACCGGTGATTTCGAATCGAAACCGCCAGTTTAACAGTTCCGAATCGGATTTATATATATATATAGATTTTTTTAAGTCACAATCATTTATTTTTATTTTTATTTTTATATATAACCAATTATTTAATGAAAAGATTAGATAATAAAAATAGATAAACAATTTTGATAAAATAAAAATTATAAATTATCTGCAGAAAATATAAATTTATATATAAATAAAGTTTTAGAACCGAAATTCGGTTTGGAACCGGAATCGGTCGGTTCTGAACCGTACTACTTACGGTTTAAATTTGGTTCCATTCATCTTTGAACCAGAACTGTCTGATTCCAAACCGAAATCATTCGATTCCGAACCGTGACCACCCTAGTTTCTTAGGTTTGTGACAAAGGAGATGAAAGCAACACTAGCTACTCTTCATGTGGTTTTTTTTTTTTTTTTTTTTGGTCAGGGAGGTGGAAGGGGGGAGGGGGATCTGAACCCTAAACCTCTAAACGGAGCCGACCGCGTGGCTGGAACTAGCCAACCTTAGACGGATAGCTCAACATTTAAATGCCTAGGGACGCTGTCCCTAAGACTTGAACCACCTCAACATTTAAAAGCAAGCATTCACAAATCTAGAGGTGATTTTCTCATCATCATCTTGATTCAATCATGGACGTTGCAATAAGGTGCTACAAATTCTCTCTTGTTCAACACATTGTATTGAATCTGTATTTTGACTTGATTTTATTGGTTTAGTCTTTCAACTCATCAAATATCAGAATCATCATAAAAAAAAATTTCTTGACGTGGTGTTGTCTAGGGGTGAGCATCAGTCGGTTCGGTCAGTTTTGGGCGGTTTTTTTAACCGAACCGAACCAAACTAGAAAACCAAACCAAACCAAAATTTTCAAAATCAAAACCTTACCGATCGAAATTTTTAAAAATATTAATTTATTTTTATTTTTATTATATTATTATAATATTTAAAAATTAATGAAATTCAGTTAATTTAGTTAACCGATTTTTCTGGACAGAAAATCGAACCAAATCAAACCAAAATTTGATTCGATTTAATTCGGTTCAAAAATTTCAAAAATATCAAATAAATCAACCGAACTAAATCGGTTCGATTTACAGTTCGATTTTCACGGAAGGCTTACTCACCCCTAGTGTTGTCCTTTTTAATTAATGAATTATATTAGTTGTTAAAAAAGTAAATAATTAATTAATTTTTGACACATAAAACAACATGTTGCCAAATACGTAAGGAGTCAACAAAATTAAGACAATGACCACGTGTCGGTCTTTTATATGTGCCATGATAGACGTGTCACAATAAATCTTCAACCTATGTAATCTACCACCTTTTTTATTTTACGTGTCGGCATATGTGATTTTTATTATTATTTTATCGGCCTTCTTCTACTTGCCACTGCCGAACCACAACCCCACCAAACATCACACTCACAAAATTAGAATAAGGCCCTCCCCAAAATTTTTTATTTGACTTTAATATTTTTTTATTCTAATTAAACTTTAATTTTTAAAAATTTAATTGTATTGAGTTTTTTTTTAAATTGTTACAATTAAACTTTAAAAGTTCAGCTTTAGTATTAATTAATAAAAATTACTTTGAATAATAATAATAATTGATGAAATTATTTTTAAAATATTCATTTATGAAGTTTTTAAAATTTTAAGTTTATAAAAATTATTTTTTAACATTTTTAAAGATTAAAAAAGTTTAAAATAATTTGTATAGATTTATAAATTTTTTAAAATTTAAAACTTTTACAATCAAGTCATATACATCTAATAAAAAAGAATTAAAAATTTTCTATACACCTAATAATTTGTTAAAAAAATTTAAAATTTTCTATAAATATAAAAAGTTAAAAAAAATATTATGTGTATAGAAAATTTTTAATTTTTTTTCTTAAATGTATATTGCTTGATTTTAAATTTTTAGATTTGTAAAAAATTTTTTTTTTTACTTTTTTATTTTAAAAATATATTTCTACAAACTTATTTTTTTTAATTCATAAATATTTATTTTGAAAACAATTTCATCAAGTTACGTTATTATTCAAGATAATTTTTATTATTTTTAGGATTTATTGAAACAATTCTTTAAAATGATCCAATATAATCCAACTTTTAAAGATTAAAGTTTAATTGGGACAAAAAAAAAAGTCAAATACAATTCTTGAAATAAAGTTGAGAGTCCAATTTATACCTTATCCCTTAAATTTATCCAACAAAATAATGTTGTTGTCTTAATGTCATTTAATTTTTTTTTTGGAACAACAAGTAGAACTTTATTAGATTAACTAGGTATTACAATATTTTTACACTTTGAAAAGACCATATTTTAAAGTCACTTGATAAATTATAAAGAGAAAACTTGTTACATTTGATTCTCAACTTTAAGGGATACATTTGATTCTCAACTTTAAGGGAGTAGAAACCTTAGATTGTTGAAGAATATAGAGACTTAATCACCAATAGTCATCCACAATAGCTGCAAATTGAAGCATATCTTCTACCCATTCATGCTTGAGCTAATGTTTTCTTTGACCAATCATATTGATTAAGTCCAGATAAAGGGATATTAGCTTCAAACTAAAATTCTCACGCAAAAGTACTGGATTTTGAACTCCATTGAAGATGTTGTCATCAACACTTAAAAGCAGCTTAGATAGAGATCGCAATCTGTCTTTCTTTCCATGTACTAAAGAGTTCAAGATCCGAGCTAATAAAAAAGCAGTAATTTTATATTACCACTACACAAAAAAACTCAACAAACCACACTGAAAGCACAACATAAATATAGATTTATGGTTAATATAATTATATTTTTTTTTTTTGAACGAATATAATTATATTTGGATACTAAGAAATGGAAAAAGGAATTTTTAATGTCATTTAATTAGATTTAATGTCATTTCAATTGATAGCTGTAATTATTTATTTGTAATATTATTGAAAATACTTTTAAAATAAAAGTCTATGTCTCTTTGAGTGAGTAGGTGCGGGTAGCTTGGGTTCAACCTAATGTTGAAAGTTGAAACCAAAGCCCAAAAGAAAAAACAATGGTACAGAAAATAATTGAGGAGACAAAAGGCTGTGGAAGTTGGTGACAGCTTTAAAAATCAAATGGATTTACATTGTAAGTTGTCCCAAAAAAAAAAAAAAGAAATGGTGAAGTGATGAAGATTTGGTAAGTGAAAAAGAAAGACAATGGAAGTATGGAACATTTCCATTGTGAAACCGAAAGAAAATGGCCAGTACACAAAATGGTGAGGCCATTTTTAGATGTTTTCTTGATTCATATGATTAAGTGAAGTGGTGTGAAAGATTTTTGCACACTCATATGTATATGGTGCAATCAATAATAAGGTTTTGGAAATTATATAAAGGAAAAGGTGATAACGAACCCATCTAAAGTTTTGAGTTTCCTCATCTGTGTTGATTTTGACTCTCATTTTTCTTTTTCTTTTTTGATATGTTCTTTCTATTATGAATACATGGCTGGCTTAACCCGTTTATGATAAAAGGTAAAATATTTTATTATGAGATTAAAATATTTAATACATAATAGAGTTTTTTTTTTTAACAAATCTTTATATTGGGACTTTTGAAGATAAATCAATAGAAAATGAGAGATTGAATTCATAATCTTCACCGTTGCCTTGATCTCTTAATAAGATGCTAAACAATTCGTCCTAGGCGGATTAGGTAATACATAATAGAGTTTGATCTTCTAATTTTCAACTCTTATATTATACTATAAAGTTTAACCATTAGATCACTGTCTAAAAAAATAAATATGTGATTGATACAGGTGTAATTATTTTTTTCAAGATATATATTAATTACTTTTTTTATTAAATATTAATAGACATAATAGAGGCAAACCTCTCTTTTAAATAGAATAAAAATTAATTCTATAAAATAAAAATTAATTTATAAATTAATGACCACACAAATTTTAAATTTTAAATTTCATATTTCATAATGGGTTTGCAGATTTTTTTTTTTTCGAACTATGGTTTGAAGATTGGTTCCAACTAAATTTTAACTTCATTGGCTATCAAAATACTTGTTTTTTTTTTTATGAGTGGCAATGATTAATGAGAAGATATAAGAAAAATGAAACAAGTCAATATTGAATTCTCTAATTTGTTTGGTCTCCATACACTCCACCTTGCATTTGCTCGGTCTAACAAACTGTGTTATTTTTTTTTTCTTTTTATTACTTAAAATAATCTAATAATTTGTACAAAATAAATAACATTAAGTAAGGGATTAAGGTAATTAATGCTATTTTGAATTAAACTAACTCAAAACTAATCACTGTTAATTAAAACCAGTTACATATTCAAAACTACTTGGTGGTGTTCTAAATAATTAATCGTATCTATGAACATAATTTAATTCTTAATTACAGAAAAAAAATTCATCCTCCTAAATTAAAAAAAAAAAAACATAATTTGGGGATATAAATGGAAAAGAAAACAAACAAACAAACAATAGAAACAACAACGCGTATTGAAAACTTGAAAAAAGCCAAGCCGGTGCAATCTGCAATGCAAGGAAGCAAGACTGAAAAAGTTGGTCATCTACGACTACGATTGAACTAGAACACGATCATCATCGTCATCCTCGTCCCTCGAATTCACTCACACGCTACACACATCAAAGTGTGTAACACTTTAATACTACCGTCATAGATTTTACCAAAAAAAAAAAAAAAACAAATAATTATATATATATATATATATATATATATATATGAGAAATTCTTGCCTAGGCTGGGTGTATTACACCCAATAGTAGGATTTAAGACAACACATCAAAATATTGGTAACTTCGTTGATTAAAACAAGACATGTGTCTTGTGTTTTAAATCCTATCATTGGGTGTATATAGACTCAGCCTAGGCAAGAATCTCCCTATATTATATATATATATATATAGGGAGATTCTTACCTAGGCTGAGTGTATTGCACCCAATGGTAAGATTTAAGACAACACATCAAAATATTGATAACTTAATTGATTAAAACAAGACATGTGTCTTGTGTTTTAAATCTTACCATTAAATGTATATACACTAGGGATTTACCCTTTTTATTGATTCCTACGGATTGGATCAAAAACAATTCTTGAATGAGGTATTCAACTCCAGGGATGAATCGAAAAAGAAATTAGGCAAGAATCTCCCATATATATATTTATATTGAGAGGAAAGAAAACAGAAACATATATGTAGAGCTCTGTCTCTGTGGCTAAATTCTGGGGGAGTGTGCAACCTGGCACCTATGCTTCTTCTCCTCTGCGTCTCTCCTTTTCTTTTCCCTTAAACCACACTCCCCCTCACGAAATTTTCCTTCACATTCTTTTTCTGGGCCATTCGTTAAATTCATGCTTGTTCCCAATCACTTGATTCATGCTTCAATTTTTTTTTTTCCATTTTGTATGTGTTGGGTAGCTCCCAAATCTAGTAACAGCCCCATTTAGATTCTCCAAAATTTAACCTCATTCGACATTTTTTTTTTAATTTTAAAGAAAATGAAAGTGACCCAGAAAGATTCAGAGAAGATAATTTGGGATCAGATGAGAAGTCCTTCTGGAAACCACATTTCTGGAACTGGGTCACAAACTAAAATCTTACCTAGACTTATGCTATGGCTAATCCTCTTTGTTTCGCTCACTTATGTTGTTTACACTCTCAAGCTTGTTGCAAATTCCCGTGCCTGTGATCACGAGCCTTTCTCCTCTTCCTCCACCGGCCAAGATCACAGAGCCTTAGCCATTCACCGTCGAGAGAACCAGGAAGAAGAAGAAGAAACCCGTGTTCAAAAGACAGAGATAAGCCATGTGGTTTTTGGCATCGCTGCATCAGCAAAGCTCTGGGAACAGAGGAAGAACTACATCAAGATTTGGTATAAACAGGACCAAATGCGTGGCATTGTTTGGTTAGATAAACCCGTCAAAACCAAAGATACAGACGGCTTACCTCCGGTGAAAATCTCGGCCGATACGTCTCGTTTTGCTTACACAAATCGCCAGGGCCATAGGTCAGCGATTCGGATCTCAAGGATCGTATCCGAAACGCTTGGACTCGGGATGGATAACATTCGCTGGTTCGTTATGGGAGATGATGACACAGTCTTTATTACTGAGAATCTTATTAGAGTGCTGAGAAAGTACGATCATAATCAGTATTATTACATCGGAAGTTTATCGGAATCTCATTTACAGAACATTTATTTCTCTTACGGCATGGCTTATGGAGGAGGCGGGTTTGCTATAAGTTACCCACTAGCTAAAGCGCTTGATAAAATTCAAGATAAGTGTATTCAGAGGTATCCTGGTCTGTATGGATCTGATGATAGAATGCAGGCTTGTATGGCCGAACTCGGTGTCCCACTCACCAAAGAAACCGGGTTTCACCAGGTTCGATTTTTTTTTCTTTTCTTCTAATCTCTTTTCTGATTTTATTGTATAAAGTTTTGTGCTTTTCTTTGTGGGTAATGCATAAAGTTTCTGTTTTTAGGTGAACTTTTGCTTTTATTAAGAGTCTGTGTTATATTGATTGATCTGCCATGGATGCCCAGTCAGTACTCGCTCTAGATTCTTCTTGTTTGTTTCTTTTTAATCTCGTGACCGGTATTTCGGCCGGTTGTGCTTTGTTTAGCTGAGACGATAAGGGGTCAAGATTGTAGATAAGGGTATTGGGTAATTAAATGCAATCCCGTTGTTGGGTTGATGAAACTTAATTGGATTAAATACACCATTAATGGTTTCTGTTGATATTGCCCAATATGGACCCTTCCTTTTTGTTTCTTTTGTATATCGGGCAATTTCAGGCGAGACGTTGCACTACTTTGTTGAATCGGATCTGTCGACAATGCAGGATAAAATTTGTCACTGAACTCGGGTCATCTGATTGTGCAATTGTAACAGCATCTGGTGATTGTGCAATGTTGTCCGTATATTAAATTTTTAAAATCTACATGATGGGTGTCGGACTGGGTCCCACGTGCAGCTGCGTTTTGGACCTGGTTTTGTCCACATCATACCATTGCCCAAGAGCATCTTTAATGGGTGTGTGTTGCACGCTCTGTGGCCAAGTTTTACTTATCTTTTTATCGTGATATAGGTCCCTAACCAAATTATATTTGCATTCTAATCTATTCTCTCAGAGTAGAACTGAATCCATGAGGATAGAGCTACTCCATGATCAGATAAAAAAACCCAATTATGTCCCATAGCCATTGCTTTGATTCAAGATGAATCAGGAAAAAAAAAAATACACATTATCACAAATCATTGATTTTGGTAAAAAAGTGTATGCATTGCATTAACTCACAGTGTGTTCCAATTGTAATGACGTTTTTTAAAGTTGCTTGCTTTGAATGTGGTTAATGATTCTGATGAATTTTTTTTCCTAATGGCTATCAGTATGATGTGTATGGGAATTTGTTTGGACTCCTTGCGGCGCACCCTGTTACACCCTTGGTTTCACTGCATCACCTAGATGTGGTCGAACCTATTTTCCCTAATGTGACTCGAGTTAAAGCGCTTCAGCGGCTAATGGTGCCTATGAAGCTGGACTCAGCGGGGCTTATGCAACAATCCATCTGCTATGATAAATCTAAAAGCTGGACAATTTCTGTTTCATGGGGCTTTGCAGTTCAAATTTTTCGAGGAGTCTTTTCGCCCCGTGAGATTGAAATGCCTTCAAGAACATTTTTGAATTGGTATAAAAGAGCTGATTACACAGCATATGCATTCAACACTCGGCCAGTTAGTCGAAACCCTTGCCAAAAACCTTTTGTATTTTACATGTCCAAAGCAAGATTTGATTCTTCGCTGAATCTAACTGCGAGTGAATATGCCCGGCACCGCGTCCCACACCCTGCATGTAAATGGAAGATGGCTGATCCTACTAATCTTGACATAATTGTGGTGTATAAGAAGCCTGACCCTCATCTATGGGATAGAGTAAGTAGCTCTTCAACCACTCATCCTATCATTTATCACCACCATCATAAATCATGCCAATTTGTCAACTCTACTTAATTATCAGAATGACTAATGTGGATGCCATTTTCTTTTGTTTGTGCATGTGATTTGGGCAGTCTGCAAGAAGAAACTGTTGCAAGGTATTAAACTCAAAGAAGAAAGGAAGCATGTCTATTGATGTGGGTATATGTAGGGAAGGTGAGATCAGTGAAATGTAGTGCGATATAATTAGTGTAGTTTTAGGATGGATCTTCTTCTTCTTGTCCCCCTTCTTAGTCTCTCAATTTCTTGGTTCTTTAATTTGTTTCTCATGTTGCCAATTTTGCAAGTGTATTCCAAAGTAGAGACCGACTTCAAGATCATTAGAAAAGAAATTTTTTTAATGTGTAAAAAGCTTTAGTTTATACGTTCTAAAACATGATGTAGAATTTTTTTTTAAATTGCAATTCTGCATTTGCTAAATAGTGAAATATTTTACTCTTGCTGGACAAGAGGCCATGTGCTGTGCTAGTAAGCTTGATTCCCCCTTAATTCTTGCATTAATGCCATCATTCTATTCCTAGAACAAAACCATATGACATGAATAAGCACAAATGAAAAAAAGAATCACAGGACAAAATATTGACCATATAATCATCTTGTTAACTGACATTAGATCCTGCCCTTTTCTTGTTTATGGACACATGATCAATTCTAGTACAACAGCAAATGCCACTTATGGTGCCTTGCAAAGTTCAATTGCATGGCATGAATCTTTCTGCTTTTGACTTGATTTGATCAGTTCTAGCTCTCCAGTTTCATCCCCAACAAGCTAAAAAGTATGAGGATGTTAATAGGTTTATGTTTAAAGGAAAAGAGAGGTCTCAAATAAAAAAATGAGAGTAGATGTGGAGAGAGAGAGAGACCTGGTCAATCCATCATGTATTTCAGTCTTATAATGTCAAATGATATCTTTCACCTTTTAAATATGCATAAGCTGAGGAATATATCTATACATTTTTTATTATTTTATGTTAATGGCCTAACGGAGAATGAGATGATTATAATAAGTAAATAACAAAATCAGTTGTTGTTGTTGATCAAAAAAAAAAAAAAAAATCAGTAGTTGTTGGATTGTGTTTGACATTATTTAATGGCTAATTGATTCCAACCATCATAATAAAAGTATATAACCACCACCACCAGGTCCATCTCCACCAGTCACCACCACCACCACCATTTGTTTAATTATTTCATATTTGTAAACAATGAATCATTATGATTTTTTTTTTTTGAACTGATGAAGCATTATGATTGTTTGCTTGCTTCTGAATGAATTACACCTACAACACTATATCTTAGAGCATATCTTCACATCTAACCAATTATTATAAACAAAGAAAAACAAAAAAATAAAAAAAAATAAGAAACCATCATCAAAACCCTAAAGCATGCTTGCATTTCTTGAAATCTTGGGTTTTTCCTTTTTCTTTGGTAAAACGCTCTCTTTAAATTTACTTGAGATGATCAAACTTTTGTTTTGTTTTTCTTTAAGTCAATGTAAAAAATAGGGAAAAAAAGTGTCGGTGGAAAGGACAGCAAAAACTTGCACGAAATTATGATAGACACTGGATGGGACTGCCTGTTTTATGACATTAAAATGCCCTTTTCAAAGGACAAGAAGAAGAAGAAGAAAACATAGATGAATTTGCAATGGATTCCCCTTCAATTGCGGGTTACTTTTTCACCTGTGAGAGGTGGGTCCTAGGAAGTCATGATCAAATGGCCCATCCATATTGCTTGCTTCCACGCCCATTATCAAATTAATACTTTTTTTTTTTTCGAACAACAATTATCAAATGGGTAAAGGTATAAAAACACTCTTAATGTTTATGTCCAGGTGCGGATTAGTCTTGAAAGAATTTTTTGTTTCATTTTACACATAATTTTAAAATAATGTGTTTCCAGATCCCTCATTTAACAAAGCCCAGCAAACCCATCTATTGTCGTTATGAAATAGATGACGTGGACGACATTGGGACCCACCTCCCCATCAGCGGTAAAGGAACGGATTACTGCTAGATGAACATTCTTCCATGAGCTGTACTGCTTCTTTGAAACGACAATCAAACTGAAGAACATGGCACATTTGCACATGAATCAACACCCAGTAAATAGGACTCCAGTACTAGAAACTTAAAGCCAATTGTTATATGAGCTCATTGCCGCACAGAGTTGAATTTGTACAAAAATAAATTCAGAAAATCTGAAACTATACTAGCAGTCACAATCTACCTTCTATGAGATGATCTAAAACTTCTTAACAAAAAAAAAAGTTTTGAGAATTTACAAGTTAAAAAAACATAATTTACAAAAACAAACTGAACTCACAGCATAGTGCGACCAGTAATCTTGCTTGTTTATTTCATATCCCT
>CATIWK010049461.1:0-10606 GCA_949634005.1 Mallotus japonicus | reverse complement strand
TTTTTATTTTTAATTATAATTAATTTAGAAAAATTGATAATTAAATAAAATAAATTTCTTAAGAATAATACTATTAATAATAAAGTAAGTTTTATGAATGGTACCAAAACTTTGCATTAGATTACAAAATGGTACCATAACTTTTTTTTTTACTTTTGTTTTTAATTGCTGACGTGGCTGTTGATATAGCTGCTGACTTGGCAATTACAGTGGCCACATCATCAAAATTGACCGGTTTTTGGTTAGGGACCTCCCGGTGAAACTAAAATTAAAGTTAAGGGATCGAAAAGATGCAAATTGAAGTTATGGTACCATTTTGTAATTAAGTGTAAAGTTTTGGTACCATTGATGGCATTTACCCTCTTAATTATCTTTTATTTATATTATATATTCATTAAAATGTATTTTTAATTTTTAATAAACAAATGATTCTTTTTTCTCTCAAAAAGAAAAAAGAAACGATATCCAACTAACAGATTACTCAAATCTATCATGTTATTAACCCTTTAAATACATACTATCCGAAAAGTTACATAAAAGAACAGCGAAATATGCTTAAAAAATAACTAAAAAGAAATTGTTTTGCAGAAATTTAAAGCTTATATATAGAGTGATGATTCTTATTATATATATTTTTTTGGACTGAATTGCCTCTGCTTGCATGGGGCAATTCTTTTTTTTTGTTTTTTTTTTTGAACCGGGGGCAATTCTTTTTGAAGTTATTTTGTGGTAAATGAAGGCCCCTCCCCTTATTTTTAAGACGGAAATCATTTCCGATATATATATATCTATAAATATATATAAAGTTGAGTGTCAAATTCACACTGATTATCTACAGTGTCAACTTTGCCTGTATCAATAAGAGAAGAGGAGTGGATTGCATCAGGCTCAAAAAGGGGCCAGGGAAAGCTCAATTTGTAGGCCAATCGAGAACAGGAGTCGATTGTATCAGGCTCAAAAAGGGGCCAGGCAAAGCTGAATTTGCAGGTCAATCAATGCTGTCCTTTGTTTAGGCATCGCTGTAAAACTTTATATAAAGTCATTAAATTGTGTAATGTTTTTGGAGAACTGATCTTGAAGCTTGACTTAAGTGTGGTTCAGTGCTTCTGAGTCATTGCAGTCGAAGTATATGCTGGGGACACTGGACAGGGCCTCCACTTAGTCAGCAGCCACTATGTAACTTGTGATTCATTGATTATTCACCCACTTCACTTGCCACACCTATTTCTTGACTCCGTTTTCTATTAAATAATTTGGTGGTCTCAAATCAATATTCCCACTGATATTTTACACCAAAGAAATCCACCTTATAACAACATCACAATATATATATATTTCCTTGGTGATTATGTTCTCAATCATTTATATATAAGAATTTAAATAATTTACATATTAATAAATTATATAATTAAAGATAATTATTTAAATTAAAAATTAATAATGTATATATATATATATGTGTATGAGCGCACGTGCAAATGATCGATTCGGTTTGAAATTTTAGAAACTGAACCATTCAATTTATTTCAGCTTGTGGTTAACCAAAATTTCACAAATTAAAAAAAAGTTTTGAAGGTTTAAATCTAGAACCGAAAAATTGACCAAAATGGACGTGTTTTCCACGAAACCACATATACTTTTAGAATATATGTATATATTAAAAAAATTAGTTAATTCAATTTCAACATAAATTTTTATTTTAAAAATCATAAACCAAAATAAATCCAAATTATCAACTTTCAGTTTAGTTTTAAATTCAATTCAATTCGTCCGCCCCTATATATATATATATGCATTAATTTTTTAAAATTAGGATGTTTGTATAGAATTTATGAACTTATACATAAACAAACCATCAATCGTAATTAGTATAGTTCAAAAAAGTCAGCAACGTAGCATTGTAAAATTGCAAGTCATCCTCTAACTAAATTTGAAAAATTTTGTCATGGAAGACTATGTATATACGCGTAGTAATTAATGGTTTGGTCAAAAACTGTTGGTGAATTGATTTTTGAAATTGATTTAATTATAAAAAGTCTGAAAACTACAAATTTAATCTGTATTTAATACTCCTTTAGTTCCGTTCCAATTGTCATTTAAGAAAATAGAATTTGTTCCACTCTAATTGATGTTTTTAGATTACCAATAAAAAACAAACTTTTTTTTTCCAACTTTACCCATATACTATTTTTAAAGTAAATTTGAGTACTTCCTCATAGAGTAATTAATTCATAACTTTTAATTTTTTCTAAAAAAAGGGTAATCTAGTTATTTATATTTATAATTATGCCTATTAACTAAAATTTTTAATATGTGTGATAAAATCTTAAATGTCAATTGGAATGTAACGGATGGAGTATTTATTAAGACAAACTGTTTATCCTCAATTATGACTGTCAGCTACTTTTTAATTATCCACTTTAGTCCTCTTCCATTGTCTTCCACTTTGCTCCTCTTCCATTATCTTCCTTTATTTTTAACAAAAGGTTTTTTTTTTTCTATGTATATGTTTTTATTTATTCATTTATTTATTTTTTTTTTGGCAAAAGGACCAAATTGGACCCTCACGTTTTACCCTAATTTTACAATGGACCCTTAAACGTTTTTTGAGTTAAATTGAAACTTCAACTTTGTAAATTAAGATCATATTGGACTTTTACTAAGTACAATTAAGTCCTGTAACTTTTTTTTAGAACATTTAAGTCCTATAAATTAATAAAAAATTAATGTTAAGGGTTACTAACAAACAAAATAGATAAATGTTTTTAATATATATATATATATATATAAAACATAATTATAAAGTTTTAAAAATTTTAAACCTATAAAATATATTTATTATTTTTTAATTTTTCTTGAATTTTAAAAACTTTACAATTAAGTTATATATATTTCAAATAAATGACCAATTTTATTCATTAATATAAATAGTAAATTGATAATTAACTCAAAAATTTAATTTTAATGGTTGAAAATTTTTTTATTTTTTTAATTAGTTTAAATTTTTAAAACTACACTAATTTTTAAACCTACACAACAATTGATAAAAAAAAAATTATTCAATTGTTAAAATTAAATTTTAGATCAATTATCAATTTACTATTTATATTAATGAATAAAATTGGTCATTTATTTGAAATATATGTCACTTAATTGTAAAGTTTTTAAAATTTAAGAAAAAATTAAAAAATATATATTTTATAGGTTTAAAAACTTTTAAAACTTTATAATTATGTTATATATATTTTTTAAAAAAATTATCAATTTTGTTTGTTTGTAAGCATTAAAATTAATTTTTTATTAATCTATAAGACTTAATTATGCTAAAAAAAAGTTACAGGACTTAATTGTACTCAGTAAAAGTTCAATACGGTCTTAATTTACAAAGTTAAAGTTCCAATTTGGCTCAAAAAACATTTAAAGGTTCAATGTGAAATTAGGATAAAATGTGAGGGTCTAATTTGGTCTTTTAGCTTTTTTTTTTTGTGAACTATTCATTTATTTATTGAATACAATATATTTGGGATAAAAAAAATATTTCTTTTATGTATTTATATATACATTAATGATCAAGCCTTTATAAATAACTTCACTTTTTATACGAAAACAAAAATATTTAACCTTTTTTTTTTTAAAAAAATTAACGAGATATGAGCAATCTGTTGGTTTGTTTTTTAAAACTGGATAATTGTTTATTTTCAAAAATCAGACTAAATTTTTTAAAATTTAAAAAATATAGATATGATGATTTATTTTTTAAATAAAGAGTAGATTTCATAAGCAAAAAATCAGAACTTAATACATGAATGAGAAAAGGAGGTGGGCGTGAGTACCACTCTCCAAGATCAGTTTCAAAATCAGCCAACTTAGCTTGTGCATGGGCAACATGATTCACAGATCTTCTACCATAAACATCCTTCACATGATGCATCTCTTGCATGACAGATTTATTACAATCAGCAACCATTGAACCACACACTGACCTATCTGCAGAATTACCGTTCATAGCCTGAACTAGTTGGACATCTCTTAAACCTTCTCTTAAACGTAAATCAAACATCTCTTTCACCAAAACATATGGGATTTTTGTTTTTACGTATTTAAATATCATATATATATATATATATGCATTATTAAACTATGATTTGTTCAGTTTAAACTAAAATATTTCGACTTTTTCAAAAGAGCAGTTGATTGGAGTGAAAATTTTTATTACAATGGATATAATTAAAAATAACTTCTACGTAGCATAAAATTTTAAAATTATAAACCGTTCAACTAATTTACCAAATCAATCATAATAAACCAGTCCCTCGTTTTAAAATTATAAATTTAGTTTTTATCTATTTTAATTTTTTTTTTTAACAGGAGGAGAGAGAGATAAACATCGGGCAATGATTTGCCACTAGAGATAATTTAATAATTTATCTTAAATTATTATTTTTTTAAAAGATAAATTTACCAATAAACTAATAAGAGCTATTATTTAATATGTATTTTTCAAAAAATTAACTAATTTTCATCAAATAAATTGAATTGTTTATTGTATTTTAACTCTATTAGCTATATTTTTTTAAAAAAAAGTATAATTATTTGTCTTGAGATTGTGATTTGTGAGTCTCAATCAAAATTGAATTGGATCCAATTAATGAAAAAAAATGTGATAACAAAATATAAAGAAATTAGATAAACTCTAATTAACTTTTATATGTGGAATTTTCCCTTTTCCTTAATTAGACCTACAAAATAAAATGTGAAAACAAGAAAAAATAAAAAATAAAAACCTAAATAATATTAAACTAATTTTTTTTTTAAAAAGCTAGAAATAGAAAAGAAACTCCCTAAAACAAGAAAAAAAAAAAAGTAAAACGTCCCTGCCTATAACCGTTACAGTGGCCTGCAAATAAACCGGTTCGCAAAAACCTACTCGTTCATGAACCTAAATCTTTAAAAACCAGGAACCATCTGGCTCAAACCGGATGCTGGACCGGCTAACTCCTTCCTTTTCCTCATCTCTAACACTTTCCTATGACTATTCGAGTGAACATCGCCAGAAAAGGTCGGGCTACAAGCCGGTCTATACTCAGGAAAAAGCCGGCCGGACTTGTAACGAACCCCGCAAGCGTTACACAGGGTTTTAGCGCCAAGTGGGCCGGTTCTCCATTGTGGGGTTTTTTGAACTTGGCAATGACTGCAACGCCTCTGGAATTGAGTAAATCCTGCGAACCCACCGGTTTGAGCCGCTGGTTTTTTCTTTGGCTTTTTCATCGGCGGTTCATTAAAACTGGGTAACAAGTCAATGGTTTGAACCGGAAAAACAAAAGGCGTTGAATCAGAGGATGATATTGAAGAAGAAGAATATGAATATGAAGATGATGACGACGACGAGGTGTCTGTAAGCAGAGACTCAACAGACCATGACCGGCCGGTGCGTCTGGTTCGTTTGGATCTTGGTTTGGCCGGAATTTTGACAGGAAAAAGACACGAAGCTTTAGTTAAAGCAGCGGGTTTGGGTTGTTCAGGTTGAAACCTAATCTTTGCATGGTGGTCTTGTTCTGGTTTTAAAGGGTACAGAAGGGAGAATTCTGATGAAGAATCATCAACAAATTGAGAGACCCATTCAAGCTCTGCCAAATCATCAATCTGAAAATGGATAAAAACAAAATTAAAAACATGGGTTTTCATAAAAATCATCTAACAAAATCAAAACAAGCAAAAAAAAAAAAAATCTTCAACATCAACTTACAGGCACAGGAAGTGCACTGGTGAGAAAAGAATCGTCAAAGGCACTAGAATTGGAGTTATAATCATCATCTACGCCACGGTAACGGTCTTGTTCTTGAGAAGAAACAGAAACAGAGTCCTTCTCTTCTTCTGATTCTTCATCATCTTCCTCTTCCACCATGATAATATGTTGTTGTTCTTGAATATTGTAAGAGTTGCTCCCATCTTTGAACTCTCCACCATTAGAGAAGTCGAAGAAACAATCAACAGAAAAATCGTCAACAACAGCAGCACTGTTATTTGAATTATTAACGAAGATATCATCGAATTGTTGTTGGGCGGTCATAGTGGATGATAATGATGTCGATTTCATCATTGGAAGCTCTCTTCGCAAACTTGATTTCAAGGCTCTTGCTACCATGCAGTACTCCATTTTTTGCTTAAATTCAAGAAACCTATGCCCACATACAACAAGTTTTTATATGTATTAAAAAAAATCTTTATAAATGATTTGTTTATGGGTATTATTTTTAAATTAAAGATGAAAATTAAAAAGGCTTATTTACCTGATAAAGAAGAAGAAGATTGAAGAAGATAGGTGTAAAGTTAGTTGAGGCACTGAAATGAAGGCTGGTTCGTGGGCGAAACTGGTGCGGAGTTGATGGCTTATCTCTATCTTCTTCTTCGTCTTCTCTTCTGTTTTCTCTTTATATTTTATTAATAATAGTAAAGAGAAGAGATTTTATTGAATTGTATTTGTTGGTCAAGTTAGGAGCTGACTATTCTATGGTGTACAAGATTCGGCCTGTTATGGACCGAATCCACAGTTTCCACTTACGAAAATTTCCACTATTTTTACCATTAATTCATTGTTTTATTTTTCAAACTATTCTTTTGTCATCATGGCTTTCTCCATTTTGGGATGGGACCCAACTATGCCTAAATCACTGTATTTTTTTTTTTAGTAAATCACGGGTTATTTACATTCAGAGTCTCTAATTTATTATGATTTTTTATCATCGTTTTAAAAAATTAATTAAGCACATAAAAATTTTTTATTTTTAATTTCAGTAACGGTAATTCTCTTATATCAATTTTTGATAAAGTCAATGTCGGAATACTGATGTAAGTAAATAAGGGATAATATTATGGTAAAATTATTTTCAATAATGAACCGGAGACTACGTGTACTTCTGTCAAACTTTACTGCGTAAATAAAATATCTCATATGACGTAGCCTCTGGATTATTATTGAAAATAATTTTATCACATAATTATTCCTTTATTTGCACATGTCAGCATTTCGGTGTTGATTTCATCAGAAAATCGACGAATGAAGGATCACTGTTATTAAAATTAAAAGTCAGAGGTTTTTGTGTACTCAATTGATTCTTTGGGACGATGATGAAAATAGAGTAATAACTTAATAACTGTGAGTGTAAATAACCCCTAAATCACTATGTTGTTATTATTATTGTTTTGATATAAATCACCATTTTTTTTTAATCAATTCGATCCGAATTGAAATATAAAAATAGTAAAAAATTTTAAAAAAATTAATTTAATATAATTATATTTAATATGATTTGAATCCTAAAAATTATTTAAGCACAAATAATCTCTACTAACTGACAATAATTGTTGATAATAAAATACCATTGTTTTTTCTAGATTGATTAATTATTGGTTATTAGTGCTTATTACTACCATTTTTTAAAATATATATATATATATATATATATATATATATAATTATATAAATAGATGAGTATTTGTCTCCTCACAGTGTGAAAGTCCATTTGTCTCTCTTTAATTTAAAATTTGGAGATATATTACTTTCATTGATATTGTAAATCTCATGTCATTTTTAGATTTTTTTTTTTTTTACTTTTAAATCATATAATAGTTATTATAAAAAATAATTATAATAATAGTTTTCGGTGTACAATATATTTATAATATTATGAAAAATAATATTCTCATTCAATCTTTTAATGGTCTCCTTTGTTTTTCTGTTTTACGTGAAAAATCAATCATAAAATTCAACTTCAAGATTTGAACTTCAAATATTTTAATGGAGAGAACAAAAACTTTACCATTGAATCAATGAATCCAACTTGGAGTGGGGTTCAATATTGCTACTTTTCAAAGTACTACAACTCATCCACGATTTGATTAGATAATATGTTGATTTAGGTCTATATGTATATTTGCATGTTGTTGTATTTTATTTTACTACTTTAATCTTTACAATTGTATTTTCTGCATACTTCTAAATAAATTTGTTAAATTATCAAATAAAACTGCAACTAAAAATTTAAATAACAAGCCGAATATTGAGTTCAGGACATTAATAAGTTCACAGTTTGTCGTTTGTCTTTTTTTCCGGTTCAAAAAAACTTAAACAACAAAAAATTTCACAAAAATTTATAATTATACCACGGAATAGTGTAGAATTAAACATTAAAATATTTTAATTAGGTCTTTCAATTTATGATAAAAATTTTATAATTAATAAATAAATAAATATTGAAATACATACATCATACATTAGCGAAGAAAGTTCCTAAAATAAAAGTACTTTTTTTTTTTTGAAGAAAAAGTAAAAATACTTTTGAAATAAGCCTTTTTTTTTTTTTTTTGAACGAATTGAAATAAGCACTTTGCGTATTGTATAAGAGAGGGAATGGTCTGGAAATAGCAACTAGCAAGTAGCAAATGGCGCCACCATCTATTCAAAAGAAAAGCACTAACGAACTATCCTCCTTTCCCCTCCACCAATTTTTGTCTCTTTTCTTTACATATTTGCCCTTCTACTTCCAAATATTTACCACCTTTGATGACTTTGCCGCGTTAATCGCGCCTCCTTTTCTGGCTACTTTCCTCTGTAATTTAAACTTCTCACAGGCAATCTCAATCGCGTGGACCACTGAGTGATTTCAACGGCTAATATCGATTTCAAGTTCAAATCCAACGGTATGATGTTTGTGATGATATAAATCAAGCACACCGCCGGCGAGTGCAGCCTTTTGTCGCGAGTTGGAGTTGGGAAATTTTGCGCCGCGCACGCTAAGTCTGAGCGCGTTTTGCAGCAATAGGTTAAAAATGAGACATGATATTATTATTTCTTCGAAATTAAATTGTCGTTTCTGGTTCCGTTTCTTAAAAACAGGAGAGGAATTTTCGATAAAACGACAATACTCATGCACATGCACGTATAGTCATGATTTTTGTGTTTGATCTTTTCTATGTATTCCATAATTGGCTATTTTTTCATTTTACATAGTTTTACAAAAATATTATTTAGTTACATTAATTAATTAATTATTGACAAACTTTTACTTCTCTTATAATTTTATTCAAATCAAATTGAATTAGTTAAAATTGGATAGATTCTAGATATTGGTTAATTTAAATATCTAAAATTATTTATTTCAAAATAAATAACATAACCAATAATCATGGAATGAACTAGTATAAAGTTGTTCTCATTTAAATTAGATTTTAGATTCGGGTTCTAGTAAATGCAATCGTGTTAAATTAAATATTAAAAGATTTGTATTGCTCTTTTAATCCTAATCAAACCTGATACATTAGAATTCAGTGGATTTCAGATATTAGTGGTTAGATAAAAAAAATAATAAATAATGTATATTTCAAATAAAATTTTTCAAATTATGAAGTTAAAATATAATTTTATATGAATTAAATGACTTTTTCTTTATTATCATATTCAATATATATATATATATATATGTTGGAGATCCACTTACACATGTGTAAAACTAATATGTTTTATATCAAAAAATCTGGTTACTTTTATTAAACATCACCTTAATCTTTTTTCCATTAATTGTTTGTTTCCTATTCAAAACACTTTCATTAATTATTTATTTCCTATTTAGAACACCTTTATTAACACATTATGGTTTATAAAAAAAATAAATAAATAATACAAATTCTGAATATTTTTAGGTGTCATTAACTAAAAATAAAATGATATAATACTATGATTATAAAGTTTGACAAATTAATTATTAAATTAAATATATTTTTTATTTTTTATAATAGGCAAAAAATAGCTGCCCTTTTGAAAAAAAAAAAAAAGCTGATAAAGCTTTTCAACCATTGTGATATTTTTTTTATTACTTACTTATATTATTAACATTTTCGAACTCTATCAAAATGAGTCCAAAATAGGACTGTTCAAAAAAAAGTCTATCAATAGACTCTTTATTGGGATTAAACGACCCTGTATGTTAGTTGAAACACCTGCTTCTTGATTTTTTTTAATGCCAAAGACATAACAAGATCTAATAAATAAAAAAAGAGACCATCTTCGAAGTTGTGGAATTATATTTGTCCTATCTTTATTCAACAAAATTTTTACTCCTCACACCATGAGTAAGCAACATTCAAACAAGTCGCCCTACTATTGATGCAATATTTTCAACAATTATGATTAAACAAGCAATCATTGATGTTTTAACTTTAAATTAGTATTCATGTTTTAACTTTAAATTGATGTCATATATATTTAAATTTACTTTTAGATATTAATTATTGGGTTGTATTAAAAAAATAATTAATTAGTGGTAATGATGGATATTTCATTTAAATAAATAATATGTATACGATGGAATCAATTACAACTCTGCTTATTTTATTAAAAAAGAAAATTACAACTATTTCTATTTTTTAATTTTTCAATTTTTTTCATTTCCAATAAATATTTTAATCTTTTTTTTTTGAACGAAGATATTTTTATATCTTTATATATACAAATATCATTAGTTGCAATTTATTTATGTTGTATACTTATATTATATAGGAAAGAAACAATTAATGGAACAAAAGATATAGGTTTTTCATAAGGTAATGT
>CATIWK010049436.1:0-16385 GCA_949634005.1 Mallotus japonicus | reverse complement strand
GTTGAATTAAAACAATAAAAAAATTTGAGAATAAGGTTAACAAAAACACTGTTACTGATCATCCCAAAATGGAGACAACTCCACCAAGAAAAACCAAATGATAATATCTTTCCCTTTTTTTTAATTAATAGACAAGTTAGGTAATCTGCATCTCATAATATCTGAAGAAAAATGATCGCTATATTATTTTTTCATTGATGTTTTTATATATTTCATGAATATAAACATAAAATGTCTAAAACTGTAAAATAACATGTGAGATACGTATAATTGGCAAAAAAAAAAAAAATTCTTGAGATGAGTTATAAATCTATTTATCTCAAATATGTAGCTCACATTTTTAACCAAAAAAATCACATTGTTATATGTTATGATTAGGAATATTTTTTATGATTTTCTGTATTTATATATTCTGTAAGAACTAAAACAGTTCGAGTTCCAAATTTGTAATTTATTAATATTGATTCGAGTTATTTATAATAAATTATTTAATTACTAATATTTGCTTCGATAAGGCTACAAAGCCTCATTTCGTTAGCAAGTATGGTGAATCAAATTCAACAATCTAGTGAATTTTCATCAAATTGATGTGATTTTCATGAAATATGTAATATTTGTAAAATTAAATTTGGTCATTAAATTTTTTTTTATTTAATAAAAACTTGATATACCATGCCTACATTATAGAATAATCATCTTTCTTATCACACATCAAATGATAATACACTTCCATTAATATTGAAGAGTAATAAATAAGACTCGAAATCGAATTTTTTACAATTATTGCAAATAAAAACATCAATCAAAACACTCCTAATCCTAATACGCTTCTATACATTTTTTTTTTCAGTGTGTATTTATTGACACATATAGTCCACACAAGACACGATTTTGGTTTGTAATATTGGAAAAGATTGCTGTCTGGCCTGCTAAACTCCAACAATATACTTCCAAACAAAATGGCATCATAGCTTTCATGCACCACTCAAAAGTCAAAACATCAAAACCATAAGAGCATTACATGATACAGCAAAAATGGAAAAAAAAATAAATAAATAAATAAAGGCAGGTTGAAGTAGTAACACATCACTGGAAAATATCAAAACTGTTTCCAGATTATTTTTGGTTTTATTTTTGCATACATGGTTAAAAGTAAATATGGTCGTATGAAATACCAAAGTAATTAAATTAGATGTTGAATATATTTTTTTTTAGAATAAACTTCAAACTTTCATTAAGAAACTTCAAACTTTCATTAAGAATAATTGACAGAAATAACAGAAGTGAGAAAAAGGGGTAGAGGACCACTCCCTTGAACCAGACATATAATGAGCTGTCCTAGCACATCTATGAGCAGCTTCATTAGTTGATCTCCTAACAAATCTAGCACTTATATTATGGAAGTGTTTTAAAAGAGCAATACAATCATCAACAACTAAACCCAAAGCAGAAGAAGAATCTGGTTTTCTAATTAAGTCCACAATCTGCTTCGCATCTGTTTCAAGCAAAACATTATCGAGCTCCTGACCATGTAACCAACTTAAGGCCTCTCGAATAGAGACAACCTCTGCTTCACCAGGATTAAGCAAGCCAAAGAGATGAAGCGAGCAGGCCTTGAGAAAGTAACCATTTGAGTCCCTTAGAATCCATCCCAAACCAGTAGCTCCTTCATCATTAAACAACGCAGCATCGATATTAAGTTTCAGAGTTCCAAGAAAAAGGCTTTGACCAAACCACTTCACCATCAACAAAATCATGTTCCACAAAAGAAAAAACATACAAAGAACCCTGAGCTGATCTCCACTGATCCAAAATTTAACCTGCTGAATTAAAAATATAGAAAGGCATGCGCTTCCTAGCTTTCCAAACCCAATGATTTATGTTATTCCAGAGTTCCCAACATATGACATCAAAGAGAGCAGCATCATCACCAGATAAAGACAATATATTTTTATACAACCAATCATTCAAAGAAAAGTCTGATGCATTCCTGATCTGTAGACCAGAAATTAACCAGCAACACTGCGCTATAGAACAGAAAAATAAAATATGTAGAGTTGACTCCGGCTGTGAGACACGCAGGGGACACAACACATTAACAGGGACATGCCGAAGAGACAATGCAGAATTAATAGGCAGACAGTTAATAGAGGCACGCCAAAGGAAATTTTTCACCTTGTTAGGAATAATTAACTTCTAAAGCCTAGACCACACAGGGTCCCCAACAACATCAACCTGTCCTCTGATAACTCTATAACAGCTCTTCACAGAAAAAAAGACCTTTACTATCATAACACCAATACCAGCTGTCAGAAACACTTCTTTGACTTAACGGAATAGACAGAATCAGACTCACATCCCATTGATTAAATAAATCAAATATAATATCTCTATCCCATTGCTTTGAGTTTTCAATAAAGAGAGAACTGACCTTAGCCATATTAAGATCCAGTAAAGATGGTATAGAAAGATAACCATTCTGTTTATCTGGTAACCAAGGATCTGCCCAGATAGAGATAGTAGTCCCATCACCAACCCTCTTCCTTGCACCTCTACGAATAGTATCTTGGGTAGTCCAAATGCTATGCCAAGTGAAACTGGGATTGGATCCAATCTTAGCCTCTAAAAATGAAGCTGATGGGAAATATTTAGCCTTAAGTATCCGACACATCAAAGCATTTGGAGCAGCCAACAACCTTCAAGCTTGTTTACTTAGCATGGAAATGTTGAAATCATGAAGTTTTTTAAAGCCCAAACCTCCATACTTTTTCGGACGATATAAAAAATCCCAATTTCTCCATCTAATACCTCGATGATCCCCAGCCTTACAATTCCACTAGAACCCATTCATGAGTTTTTTCAAATCACAGCAAAGTTGAGTTGGTAACAAAAAAATTTGCATTAAATAATTCGGCATAGCCTGCACAACTGTTTTAAAAAGGAGTTCTTTACCAACTTTGGAGAGCAGTTTGTTACTCCAAGAATTCAACTTCTTCCAAAGTCTATCTTTCACAAATTTAAAATCAGCCATTCTGTTGTGACCCACTAATGAAGGGAGACCCAAATAAGGTCCTGGATCCCAAACTCGAGGCACATTCAAAAGCGAACAAATGGAATCCTTTATGTCATCTGCAACATTGACACTAAACATAACAACTAACTTATGAAAATTGATGAGTTGACCAGAGAAATTACCATATTCTTCCAGAACATATTGAACAACCAAACACTCCTTTGGTGTGGCACGAAAAAACAGATAGCAATCATCTGCAAAAAACATATGACTTACAATAGGAGCCTGTCTAACCACCGAGCACCCATGACCCATCAGCTTCCTTCTTCCACAAATAACACTGAAACCTTTAGCATATATAATAAACAAGTACGATTAGAGTGGATCCCCTTGTCGTAATCCATAATTCGGAATAATAGGACCAACAAGAGAGCCATTAAAAATAATATTATAGGTCACAGAATTAACACAAAACATAACTCTCCGAATCTAGCGATCATCAAACCCTATTAAAACCAGAACACGTTCTAAGTAACTCCATTCAAGTCTATCATAGAACATATCCAATTTCAGAGTAGCTACACCTTTTTTACCCTTTCTCTTGCACTTAAGACGATGAATAACCTCATAGGCAATAAGAATATTGTCAGTAATAGCCCTACCACCAACAAAAGCACTTTGAACTTCAGAGATAAGATGAGGCAGCAGAGGCTTCAATTTGTTTGCCAAAACTTTCGCAATAATCTTATATAAAATATTGCACAAAGCAATGAGCCTCGGATCAGCCATAGATTTCACATGCTTTTTTTTGGAATCAAAACAACAGAAGTAAGATTAAAATTTGAAGGAAAAGAACCTAAAATCATAAAGTTCTGACAAAAAGAAATGACCTTCATACTCATAATGGACCATAATTTCTAAAAAAATACAGGATTATAACCATCAGGCCTAGGTGACTTGTCAGGGTGCATACCAAAAATAGCAGAACGCACTTCGTGCTTAGAGACAAGCTCCAGCAGCTCCGTATTTTAGGACGTAGAGACTTGAGGCCAAACCAGATGAGAAAGAGCATCCAAATCACCCACTACGGAACTGAAAATCTTAGAGAAATAATTGAAAATAATATTGCTAATGGAAGGAGCAGCATCTCTCCAGATCCCCATATCATCCTTCAACCGATGCAAACCATTAGCCTTACGCCTAGTGGAAGCATGAGAGTGGAAAAATCGAGTGTTAGCATCTCCCTCCCTTAACCAAAATTTCTTTGCCCTTTGTTTCCAATAAATCTCCTACCGTAAGAGTAAATCATCCTACTATCTCTGAATCTCCTTAAGAGCAATCAACCTATCTGAACCTTGATTCAAACGAGCCAATTTAAAATTGCTACGACATTCCATTAACTGTGTTTTATAACTACTAGCAACCTGATCACCCCACCTGAATAACACATTTCCACACTCCTTTAACTTTAGTAACAAATCTAAATTACCCAACGAAACCTAACAATCAACCACCATCTTCTAACATTCCTCAACCAGAAGCTAAGAATTTTCAAACCGAAACTTTCGCTCCTTAGGACGTCAAAACTTCAAACCTAAATTTAAGAGAAGGGGAAGATGATCTGAAGAAGAAGTTTCCATTACCTGAATAAAGGCATCTAGAAATTTGCGACCCCAAGAAGCTGTAGAGAAACCCCGATCCAATTTCTCCTCCACCCACCTCCCATCACCAAAACCATGACACCAAGTAAATTGATAACCTTTGGAGATGACCTCCGTAAGATTACAAGAATAGATTGTTTGCCGAAAACCTCGAATAAGCCTTTGCGGATAAGTAGCCCCTCCCCTTTCTCTGAGACTGATAAAACTTCATTAAAGTCCCTTATAACAATCCATAGAAGATTAGAGAGACTAGCTAAATGCTGTAAAAGCTCCCAAGATTCAGACCTCCTATTTCTATCGAGTACACCATAATAACCCGTAAATCTCCAAGATCCACACCCACTTTTTGTAATCAAAGAATCAATAAAGAATTTTTGAGAGCCCAAAACATCCACATTAACCGATCTATTCCATAAGAGAGCCAATCCACCACTCCTACCCAAACTATCAACTACAAAGCTATTAACAAAGCCCAATTGGGCCATCACACTTTGAACCTTAACTTGCCCAACCATAGTCTCAATAAGAAACACAAGATCTGGTTTATAACGGGCCACCAGATCTTTAAGGGTTCGAATTGCACGTGGGTTGGCCAGCCCACGGTAATTTCAGACCAAGGAACTCATGGCTGTAGGCGGGCCTTTGGAACAGGCTCCGACTCTGGTCCAAAATTGCTTAAACTGTCAACAGTCATCAAGTCCAGCCCATTGAGCTTAGAATCAGACTCCTCATGCCCAATTCCTTGAGAAATTAAAGATCCATACCTCTCTTTCTTTTAATATTCATAACTACCACTCCCTCTTCCTCCAAAAATTCTGGAACTAATTGGTTCTTTCCATGCACGTTGTTAAGAGTAAAAAAGGTAAGTTGACAACCAACCCGTCCATCACCAACATTACTGTCATTACCTCCATGATCTCCTGAAATTTTTCTAGAATAGCTATGCTTGCCTTTATCGGAAAATGTAGCTAACGGCTCGTTGGTGTCGAAACGAAGCCATTTATCAGCTTCCTAATTGTGAACTCATCCAGTTGAAGCTCGAAGGGAGCTATCAAACCTCTTAACATTCAGCAAAGCAGGATTCTTGAAAACCTTCTCACAGAACTTGTCTGAATGGCCCAATAAACCACACACAAAGCAGAAAGTTGAAAGACGTTCGAACCAGAACTCCACCATAAACCATTCACCTCCTTCCTTCTTCAATTTCATTTTGTTTTTGAGAGGTTTATTGATGTCAATTTGAACACGAATCTTGATATAAGGGTGCCAAAAATTCTCAAAGTTGCCAGGATCAGAAGCTATAAACACACCCAGATAATTCCCAATGTGTTGGATCACTTTCTCCGACCAAAATCCCGTTGGAAGATTGTGTATTTGTACCAAAAATCCGAGGAAGTGAATTGCATCTGTTCCAAAGGAATCGTACCATCAAATCACTGTAATATAAACAGATGTTGGTCAAAAGTCCAAGGACCATTTTCAAGCACTCTAGGCTCATCCAATTCATGGAAAAATTGAAAGAGGAAGAGCTTATTCCCAGTTCCTTAATACATACTCCACGAACTGGACGCCACATAATAGCCAAAGTACTTATCATTGCATTGAAGTTAATGGCTTTATCAATCAAAAATTTTCCAACATGAAAGAACCTTTTGTCATTCTCGATCGAAACTAGATCAGCACCTCCAACAACATAACCTTCCAAAGCATCATCATCATTTTGTAATGACATATCAGAGCATTCCTTGAAAAGGAAATCCTCCTTGTCCCCACTACTGCTACCCACAAGACACTAAAAAGCGAAAGAAACCTTTGACAGAATAAAAAACGAGAGACAAAAGAGAATAAAGCAAAAGACTAAAACTTGTCAAAAGGACAAGACAAAAAAACTCGTCATAAGGACGAGACATAAGTTTAATTAGATGTTGAATATAAGATATAAATTATATTGAAATGTAGGTGAGTTTTTATTGCGTGGTTAAAGAGCTTGTAAAAACATATGGAGGATTCGGATTTCAGTTCTTTCATCTCCTTCTTTTATTTTAATGGTGTTAAATTGTATTGTATTAAAAAAAATTAAAATCATTTGGCAAGAGTTGTTCTCATTAAATGATAATCATGTTAAATTAATAATTAGGAAACCTTTACTGTATATGTGGTCAGGTTCGGATCACACCGTATTAAGTAGAGTTCAATAAACTTTAAATACTACTAATAAAAATTTAATAAATTTAAAATATTAGTGATTCAGATAAAAAATTATATTAAAATTAATGAAATTAATACTCTTAAGGTAATATATATATATATTAAATGACTAGGTGGCTATGAAGTAGAAACTCATACGTCCATATTGAATTGAATTGAATTGATTGATTTTCTTTTCTTAAAGGATATTGCAATGAGTTGGAATTATGTGAAATTAGAATGATAAAGCTGCTAGCAAACTAGTAAAATGGCTAAGATAAGGTTCATCTGATTACACCTGGACCATATGCACCAAAGTCACATGGTTACGGAATTTTATTAATTCAAATAAAAAAATGGAGACAACTAGTACTAATTTTCCATCACCCATTAATAAAAAAATTTGCACTGATTATTAAGATATATATATATAGAAGCTTTCATTTATGTTTTTCTGGCATGCTTATCCAATTCGATTGCATCCGTCCATGCATTTCTCCCATCAAAAACAATTTTTTTTTCCCATAAAATCCTTAACATTTTTGATAATTCAACTGTTAAATGCAAATTAGTCGTCAAACTATTAAATTGCTGACCTTTTCCTACGGTAATAAATAATTATACAAAAGACATATACAAAGCCAATCATCTCATAATCATATGCAAATAATATAGACATAGTTATTGAGTACATTTTCTTTTAAAACAAAATTATGACGTCTGGAATTTATTAAATTTTAAATAATTTGATTTGATTCAGATAAAATTATGACGATAATAAAAATCTTTTAACAACTATTTTAATGTGACTACATATATCAAAATTTGAATTTAAAGCGTAACAACTCTTCACTAATTAATTTCAATAATTGTTGAATATTTTTTAGTAATTAGCTACGTTGAATTTTTTTTTTATGAAAAAAGTGTTAATCTTTACATTTTCATTTTAATTTTAAATTGAATATTATAAGTATTCATAACAAATTAAAATATCAATTCAAATTAAAAAAAATACAAACACTTAATCTGGAAAAAAGAAGAAGAAACTCAAATGGCTAACAACAATACAGATATAGATATGAGGAAAGAATAACAGAGGCAAAATCCCCAATAAGTCCATCGTTATTCTCCAAAAAACATAAACTAAGAGCATCTCTAATAGTGTTCTTTATTTTAAAGAGCATATTTTACTTAATAAAGAGCATCTTAAGGAATTTTAAATATAAAAAATGAAGAAATTTGTACAACTCCAATAGACTCTTTATATTTTTAATCTTTATTTTGCTTTATTCAATAAACATTAATACTTAATTTTTTTCTCCTTTATTTTTTACAAGATTTCCCTTTATTTATTTAAATTTTTTCTTCTATTTGATGAAAGAGAAAATTATTTTTAATAAATAGATAAACATTAATTAATATTCTGTATAAGGAATTGAAATATTTTAGAGTAAAAAGTGAGGTTTGGCTCTCTACAACCAACTCTCTATCCTAAAATAAAAATATAAAAAATGTATTGGAGACAATTTTTTTGATTTCACTCTTTAAAATAAAGAATTTTACTTAAATAAAGAGCCTATTGAAGATGCTCTAATCACACAATTTTCATAGACATTAACAGTATTAATTTTTTTAAGAAAAAAAATCATTTTATACTCAACGATTACAATGTGCAACATATGCAATATACATCTTCTAAAAAAAACAAATGCAATATACATTTATAAGAATATATATATATATATATATATATTCGAAATAAATAATTCGAAAATAAACAACAAAGAAAGAAAACTTTGCGCGTTTGCAATAAGAAGCAGCAATGTGCACAGTACATATAAGGTAAAGCTTAAACGTGTCCGCTTTTATAATTTTTGTAATAAAATATATTAATAACTAATTAATTTTTTATGATGATTAATTCATTATATTTTTAGAAAATTATTATTTTTTGACGAGTTGATAAATAATAGTATATGTACCATGTATTTTTTTTTACTAATTCTTTTATTTCGGAAGAGGAAATGATAATTACACAGTATTAATATATTTATCATATCATATTTCCTATTAAATTATCGTATAGCGTTAAATTTTACCTTACAATAATAATTAAGATTTTAATTTTGATATGCGCTGTTAGGATTTGTATTAAAATTTTCAAGTCTAGGACCTCCATTTTGACCATTTAATCTAAGTTTTATGGATGATATGTGTGTACCGGGTAAAGGAAAGAAGCGACAATAAATATTTGACCATTCGACCAAGAGAACTCAACCACTCGAAATTTACTTTATAACATAAAAATTTGTTTATAGGTATACGCATATAAATAGAAGCAAAGCAGTGTTTCTTTTTCTCCATCTCATACATTAGCAAAATCGCATTGCACCGCACCCAACCCTAACCGCACGTAACTTGTGATCCCTAATCTCCGTTATATATCTCTCTCTCTCTTTCGCAACCGACTTTTTCTTCACCTTCCGTTTTTTTCTCCGTTGAATCTTCTGCTTCTGCATTATCTCCGACTGACTTTGATCTCTTCTTGTTGCTGTGTAATTCTTGAGATTCAATTGAAAAACATAACTTAGTTTAGGGTTTGTGTTTGATTAGAGACTGGAAAGGTTGGATTGTTGTTAGCTATGAGGCTGGACGATGAGATTGTGCCATTTAATAGTAACGCAGAATTAAGTGATAATGATAATGATTTTGATGTGGTCTTACAAGAAGATGAATATGAAGTTGAAGAAGAGATGATTTCTCCTTCTTCTTCTTCTTGTTCTCTTCAGAGAAAACAAGAGCTTGTTGTTGTTGGTTACGCTCTTACCTCTAAGAAGATTAAAAGCTTCTTGCAACCTAAACTCCAAGGTTTAGCTAGGTAATTACAATAATATATTCAATTCGATTCCATTCCATTCCTCTATTATTTCGCTAATTTAATAATAAACCTATTTCGTGTTAATTTTTTGTTCTGTTCGTAGATACTTCCATGGCTACCGATTTGTTTTGTTTGGGGAGAGTTTTGCCTTTTTTTTTTTTGGGTTTTGTTTTTAGATTTTTTTGTTTTGGTGGTTAAACTCTGCTGGGATTGGAATATTCTGCTTCTTTTTTTTTTTTTCCTTGTTGGGTGCAAATTGCATGTCCTTTTCGTTTGGTCATTTGGAAAATGAAATAAAATTTGATTAATTTAAGATATGTGGAGAAAGTGAAATATGAATCAAAGTAAATCGTTGAAATTGATTCCAATTGCTAATAAGTCAAATTTATTTCTCAATTATACTTGTCTGTCATTTTCTCTTCTTATTCTTCATAAATCAATCGCTTTAGAGAATACTAATATCATAAGTAATCATACGGTTGTCTTTTGATCATTAATGTAGACTGATGTTGTTCTTATTCATGCAGGAATAAGGGGATCCTATTTGTTGCAATTGATCCACACAGGCCCCTTTCAGATCAAGGCCCTTTTGACATTGTATTGCATAAGGTTAGTTTTGCTTTTATAGTGAGCTTTTTGAGATTCCCATGGTTTCTGACTGAACTTCCATTTGGCAAAATTTTCATGGAATCATTGATGCAAACTTATGCTTCGACATTTTTTGCCAGTATCTATACATGATGTATGAAGTTTATGATATATAATGGCTGTTGTCTGACACCATGTCATTGCTTTTTTTTTTTTCTAATGCAGCTTACTGGAAAGGAGTGGAGACAGATTCTTGAGGTTGGTCTCTTTTTTAATTAAATTTCATCATCTATTTACTGTTGCCCGATGAATATATGAATATTAGATAATAGGTTGCTAATCATGTCATGTTTGCCTGATCACTTAGATCTTTATGTGCCATAAGACATCTATCAAGACAGGGGAATCAAATATTGCCAGTTTTAAAAATGCTTAAGTCTCATTCCTGTCTGACGTAATTTGCAGAGTGCTTGCTCCTTGCTCCTTCCTCCTCCATGCATCATGACTTGATAGTTGAGGTCGAGGCAGCAAGTGGGGATTTTTTCTACTTTCAGGTTTTCCTAAGCATTTTTTGCAAAACATTTTACTTTTTGCTGTTGACCCTCCTTTAATCAGCTGGTGTGGCTGCTGTTTTACCCACTTTAATCGGCTGAATGTGGGATTGCTTTCTCACTCTAGTTCAAGGCTCTTTTGTGCCTGAATTCTGGTCTCAGCTGTACTTCATCTCTTAGGATCAGGATCTCTGAACAACTCTTCTTTGCTTACTCCTTCTTGGATTGGTGGAAGCATTTGGTATTAATTACTAATTTGGTAGTTAAACACTGTAGGCTCTGAGCTGCAAACTTTCTGAACTCAGCCAGATTGAATTTCTTTTGTTTTGGAAGCAATGGTTACTTGGGTGTAGCAATTTAATGCTTTTAATTGCAACTTATGATAATGTATGCATGAATAAAAATTTTATTCTAGCATTCAATGGATTCTGAATGAATAATATTTCAAGGTTGCTGCTTCAACCATATATCTCATCTTCTTAATTTCATGCTTGAAGTCTGGACCATCTATGACTGTTTAACTTTTTTTACTCTTTTATTATTGCAATATTTACTTTGTACCTGTGGTGGAAAGTGGCAATTATGAATGCATTGTCCGAATATTAATGATTTACTCTTGCAAACTAAGTAAGTGATCTTTTTTATATTTATGTATGACTTTTTATTGGAAAAAAAGGAAACGTTGCTGATGATAATTTATATTGAGGGGTTAAAACATTGCTGATGGTAATTTGTATTCAGGGGTTAATATAGTGATACTAAAATGGTCTCATCCATTATTTTGTGCCTGTTTCCATGCCTTTTATCTTCAATACTGGATTCAGGGTTGCTGCTTAATCTGGTTCACATTATTAAGTTGGTCATATGTCTTATGCTTCCATCTGAAGACAAGTTTGGTGCATTTATCTGAAACAAGATGCAAGATATTTAATTTGATCTTAGAGGAGTCGGAACCAGAAAAATTCAGATTTTTACTGGTGACCAATTTTTATAAACTATTAGGTTCTTGACCCGATAGCTGTAGCATAATTTCTATGCTGATTGACTTTTAATGCTCTAATTGCTTAATTATGAAGTGTTTCTAACCAACTAGCTTTGCCTATGATGGCTTTAGCAGTTAGTGTTTCTTTTTTCTGATTCTGGTGAAAATTTTCTGCAATACTAGTGATTCTTAGCCTTCTGTTTGAATGGATTTGCAGGACTTCAGAAGGTCACATCCTGAAGTTACTGTTCTTGATCCTCCAGATGCCATTCAACATCTACATAACCGCCAGTCCATGCTCCAGTGTGTAGCTGATATGAATTTATCAACCTCCTATGGTAATTTCTCATGCTCGTTTCATAAATTTTAATCTGGAAAGTAGATTCTGTATGAAATTGACAAAAACAACACCTCTGAAGCTTATTCCCTTTTCTCTGTCTTTTTTTTTATGATTCCTGATATAGGGAAAGTTGATGTCCCAAGGCAATTAGTTATCAAAAAGGATGCGGCATCTATTCCTGATACAGTCATGAAAGCTGGGCTAATGCTACCTATTGGTGTGTATGAGTACATCTCTTGTGCTCTAATTTTGTGTATCATTCTATCTGTGTTTTGGCTTGAAATATATTTTGAAATTATGATAAAAACATGTGTTATTAGCATTTTATTATACAGGCCCTGGATTTTTATTCTTGTAATTTTTTTCTCATATATTGGTAATTAATCTAAGTGATTTTTGGTTCCGTTGAATGTTTTAGTTGCAAAGCCACTAGTTGCAGATGGGAGTGCAAAGTCACATGAATTATCGCTTGCTTATGATCAACAATCACTTCAAAAACTTGAACCACCACTTGTTCTTCAGGAATTTGTTAACCATGGTATACTATCTTATGATATTGCTGTGTCTTTCTAATTTGACATCACTGTGTGGATCATGACACCTATTTTTTTCCTCTCTTCTGTTAATGGTTGCAGGTGGTGTTCTCTTTAAAGTTTATATTGTTGGGGAGGCTATAAAGGTGGTCCGGCGGTTCTCTTTACCTGATGTGTGTGAAAGGGAACTCTCTAATAATGCTGGCGTTTTCCATTTTCCACGAGTTTCATGTGCAGCAGCTTCTGCAGACAATGCTGATTTAGATCCTTGTGTTGCCGGTGAGTTATCCTGCCTCTCTTTTGCATAGAGCTTCTTGTCATCATCTATAATGTCACTTACAGGGTTCAAGTTTTTTTAGCTCTTGGTTTGATTACAATAAAAAATAGTCATATTTCTGTTTTTTTTTTTTAAATAATGTCGTTTGAGGGTGGAGATGGGTTGTTAGAATTGGTCCTTCAAGCATTTTCTTTCTCTTTCTCTGGTACATTTACTGTATGGCAGCTTTTCCCACAAAAATTCCATTTCCATTAATCTCAAATACATGAGTCTCATGTATTTGTTGAGCAATGTGATATATCCTTAGGTACCAACCTTGTGGGGAGAGTTGATCTCCAGCAATGGGTCTGTTAAGCCAACTTGTGGTAGCTTTCTTTAGTCATCAGCATTGAATTGTGTCCAGTTCTTGATAGCTTATGTTTAGGCCACGCTGCACTATCTTAGCAAGTTCTTCTAACATAGTTCTCTCATGCTGCAGAGCTTCCTCCGCAACCCTTACTTGAGAAACTGGCAAAGGAACTTCGTCGCCGATTGGTAGCTTGTCTCCACTTATATTTTCTCTCTTTTCAGCAATATATATTTCCATTGCCTGTCACTTTATTTTTTTTAATTATTAATTATATTATATGCAGGGTCTCCGGCTGTTTAATTTAGATATAATCCGAGAGCATGGTACTAGAGATCAATTTTATGTCATTGACATAAACTACTTCCCTGGTAAGTGAGTTTTATTAACCTGGACTGGAAAAAGATCCCAAGGGTGCCATTGGGATCTTTTCTCATTGCAGTTCTGTATTATCTTGCTGTTAAAAGACATGCTTAATGGGATCTCATCCCATGACAGGGTATGGAAAGATGCCAGAATATGAGCATATATTTACAGACTTCCTTTTGAGCCTGGGGCAGAGTCAATACAAGAAAATATCCACCTAACAAATTGATGGATGACTCGGGAAGAAGTGCACCAAATCAAGACCATCAAGTTGCCTGAATAAGTATTCGTGGGATGAGATTAATGCTTTTGACAAACCATGTATAGCATAATGAAATTCGTGCCAGCAGTTTGGAGGCCATGCAAAATGCATATGCCTCTAACCTTCAACTTTGTCTTGCTGGAAGGATGCACGTTTGCTGCTGAAGGATCCATCATACTTGCAGCTCTCTGGAAATTCAACTCGGCTTTGCTCAATATAATATGTTGTCTCACCGTTGTTTTATGTTGTTCCAAAGTTCTGTGAGCAGGTGGTGAATGATAAACAGACATCACCGCCTATTTTGTCTATAGGCATTTCTTTGGGGGAAGCATCCCGCTGACTTTTACTTAGCAGTTGTACAAGAAGTACATCTCACATGTTCCTTCTGTTCTTCCAAGGTGTGCTTATGCAGCTGCCTTCTTAGAATTCATATTGCTGTCCAACTTAGCTTTTTTTTAAGCAAACCTTTTATTTATTTATTTATTTATTTTTATCAGATATAGGATTAGAATATTACAAGATACAATTCTTCATGCCAACTAGCCTTTCAGTGGATTATACCAATTACAGAAGCACCTAACCTGACTCCATGAGTTTTCCAAATTATCAAAAATTTAATTCAACAGCTTAATAATACCCACCTAATATCTTGAGTTTTCCAAATTATCAAAAATTTAGTTCAACAGTCAACAGCTTAATAATACCCACCTGATATCTTTTTGCGAGTAAAAGAAAAGTTTTTTTTTTAACTACAGCTCTGTCAAACGATAAAAAACCAACAAAAGCATGAACTCTCCTCTACGATTGAATCAAAATTGCTTCGGCTGTGACAGGATTCCTGCCTCCGATACACATAAAATTTTAAACGAACTTTTTTCTCCTTTTCTTGCCTTATAACTTTCCTCCTCCATACGCTATTATATAACTTTCCTCCTCTCCGAATCCTATTTATTTCAGCTAAAACCATGGGCTTTTCTATTTTCTTAATTCCAGGTTTCAATGTATGTGACTACTAAAGCTTTATTTTCCTGTAATTACAATTCCTGCCACTGGGAAATGGTCCTTTATATTGATAAACCAATCCGTCTTAAAGTCATAAACAGACTTCAATGGAAGAATGTTCTTTCTTTTTTTCTTTTTTTTTTCATTCCAGCTTCAGAAATAAAATTGGATTAAAATCTAACCGATTGCAAACTGAAGAAACAGATCAATTCTATAGAACTGCAACATTTAAACCGACCAATTTTATTGTTTGGATACGAATAGAAGCGCAGAATTTCAAAGAACAAAAACATTATATATTGATACATGACTGACCAATTTACTGGTTTTTAGTGTCCTCGAATGTCAACAGTCTAATGAATATCGTTAAACAGTTAATAGGCATAAACAAAAGAGAAATACATAACACAAAGATGGTTGTTCTGATAATCACCAATCAAAATACAAAAGCAGCAGCACATAAAGCGCAAATACCCAGCTCAAAATCTCAAAAATAAGCGAAAAGAAAGATAAAACAACAAACTGCCAACTACCCACTTGTAATTGGTGCCTGTAGGGTAGCAGCAGAAGGCAAAGAAGCCTGAGTAGTACCACCACCGTCACCATTTCCATCACCATTATTAGCATCAGCTGAAGCAGAAGATACAAGAGTCCAATCAGGAGGTAGAGGAGGTAGAGGAGGATAAACAGTAGGTTTGCGTCTTATATCCCATGGCTGACTTTTTTTTGGCCTTGTCTTCATGTGATGCGCTGTGGCCTTCTTCTTCGGCCTTGATGAACATTCTACAACTAATCCACCGCCACAATTACCACCATAACCATTCCCTACGGTTGTTGTTAGAGGTGATTGAACCTGACCACTGTTAAGCTGTTTCGAGGATGAGTTGGGCAAAAGGAGAATTGGAGAGCCAAATATAGAGGAGACTGACATTTTTCTTTTAGATAAACAAAAGTGCGATATTTCTGTTCCTAGGTTGCTTCGGATCAAATTTCTTTTCAGATTTTGGTCCAACTTGCTCTGCTACTGCGCAACGATTGAAATGGATGTGGGTTCTTCTGAACCTCTCGATTGGGATTAGGATTTTTCAGTGTGTTGGGCTTTTCTTTTACCAAAATCACCATTGAAATCTGCACATTGTTAAGCCCTCCCAATCTTGGCCCAACAAACAGCCAATGCTTTAACCAAAGAGATATTTACACAAATACACTTTTTCTAAAATATTAATTAAAATACCCCAAGTTTTTATTTATTACTTATTTATCACTTTTAATTACAAAAGTGTCACTTTTATTTACATAAATGCACTCTTCTTCCTTTTACTTTATTTTTCCTTTTATTTTTATTTTTAATTTTTATTCTATTTATTTTTTTCCTTCTTTGTTCATTTTTCTCTATTTT
>CATIWK010049426.1:0-13288 GCA_949634005.1 Mallotus japonicus | reverse complement strand
AAAAAAAAAAAAAAAAAAACCCAAGAACTCAGTCCACAAATATTTTATTATTTCCCTTAACAATGTATGGTTTTTTTTGACCAAGAATGTATGGTTTTAAGCTTAGACACCAAAACAAAAAATATATATATATGACTAATTAATGAAAGTCACAGCCCACCCACCTTGACCATTTTGGCCTCTTCTCCACCTATAAATACAGAATAAATGCTCTAAATTTAGAAAAAAACCTTTTTTTTTTTTTTTTATTGTTTAACAAGGCAATTCATCAACATTAAGTGAATTGCAATGGCATTTCTTCCAAACATCTTGGGCTGCTTTGTAGAATCATCTCCATCCAAGAGGTATGTATGTGAAGGTGATGTTTGTGTTCTCAGAGACAAAAGTGGAAAATTTGGCAAGAAAAAATCATCCAAGATTAAGGGTAAGGACAGAAACTGGACTTTATTATTTTCTTATGTGTCTACGAGAAAACATTGTTGTTGATGATGATGATGAGTTATCAGATTTGCAAGCAGATTGCCAAGCAATAACTCCTTGATGTTTGAAGAAAAGCCATGCCATTTTTTAATTTAGACTGGTATTAAGTATTATTTTGTCCTTGTATAATTTTTTTTTTTTGTAGACAAATTTCCTGTTAGATTTAGAAATTGATTTGTTTATGTAATTTTGTTGGTTTTTTTTTTTTTTTTTCGTTTCTTAAGGAAAACTTAGTACAAATATTTTGATTCATGGGTTTTAGATTTTTTTTTTTTTCTGTATGTGTACGCACGCCATATGTATAAATAAGTTGAAATACTAATTCAATGATTGAAAATTGATGTGTATGTACAATATAAGCAATCATGATTGTGCAAAGTTTAATGATTTGTACACATAAACCTCTGCCAGTTACTTGAATTTATATTTATGGCTCTCTTAAATTCCTTGGCTACTTGTATAATCACAAACGTAGTTGTTTTTTCTGATGGAAGTAAAGAATTACAAATAAAGGAGGGAGTACTGCCTCCACTTTCTTGGACCACATAGAATCAGCAGCCTTAAAAAGTAGAAATGAACATGAATTAGGGTAGATTGACATAAACCATATAATAAAACTTTGCAATTAGGTCATTTCTATCTGCCTCAACTATATTAATGCTTTGTTTAGTTTAAATAAATTTCATAAAATTTTGTAAAATTCATTTACAAATTCAAGTAAGTGTGTTTGGTTTAAATGAAAACTTTATAAATTCATTTTGAATTTAAACTTTTTAATTTTGTGAAATTGTTTGAAACTAAGTTAATTCTTATTAATGAAGTATGTTTGGTTTAAATAAATTTGAAATTCATTTGGAAATGGATAATTCATTTGGAATTCATTTGGAAATGAAGTGAATTTCTTGGTAGAATGGAAATAAAATGAATTCCTTGGTGGAATTTAAATATTTCGCAATGTTCACAGAAACACAAGTGTCATGAAAAGAAGCCAAATTATGCATTAATGGAATCAAAGACAAGTAGAATCTAAGCAACTTTTATCCACTTGTATCTAATGTACAATCCATAGCTAGCTATGTGTGATTCATGCTCTAGAATTCATTGACAACAGATGATTATCCTAGAGAACAATAAGATTTGTGCTCAATTCTTTCAATATTTTCTTCACCTCCCTGGAAGAAACTAATTACAGATCTAAGTCAGTAATTTTCATTAGGAAAAGAAGAAACATGTAGCTCTATTGAAATTACCTTCCCGCAAATGTCGAGGAGTCATTTCATCTATTGCAACTGCAAAAATCCCTCTTGTATACAGACCATAATACTCGGCCAAAATGGTAACCCCAGGTTCTCAATCTCACAAAATGAAGACTGATGTCCTCACACCAAATTAAGCAGGTGAGACCTCTCTGTCACATCTGTAAACTAGAGGCATTCTGATATTATAAGCAACAGAGGTGTAGAGGACAAAAAATTAAAGTTCCTGAACCCGAGGCCAGAACCAATACCAAATCTGCACTCCTTGTCAATTCTTCGGTTGCTCTGATAAGGCCATGCCATGCTCAGAGTTGTAATGCCAAGTCCGGCTGCTGTGAGTCAACCATGACACTTGAAGATTGCTTCACTGGAGAGCCAGGAGACTGGAAACCAATATTCAAGTCGGGAGGAAGTGTCTCCTGTTTCTGCTTTGGCTGAGGATGTGGACTTAATCCTCGCCAAGGTGATTGCATCTGAAACCTAGACAAGTCAGTTGCCACAAACTGCGGGAAGACCATAGGTCTATTTGGGAACTGTCCATCATTTCCTGCATGGACAGGTGGCCTCATGAACGCTTGAAATGGAAAACTATTCTTCTCAGAATGAAATTGCATCCCTGCAGGAAGAGGAAATTGCCCCTGGACTCGAGAAATCTGTGGATGAAGTTGCCGAGTTGGATTGTACAATGACTCTGCAGATATCTGACTTTTGGGTGCAGGAAGATTTTCAGCAAGTGGTTTAAATCCCCCAGCACCTATAGACATCCATGCTCGGGCTGCAGCAGCAGCAGCATTGCTTGAATCATTTCTTACAGGTGGAACAGATGGCATAACGGATGAACTATCACCTGAAGATTGATTAGAAGATTTCTGCTGTTTTTGAACCCTTTCAGCAGATACTTTCATGGCTTCAACTGGATCACTAAGTACCTGTTCCTGTCCTTGAACAAGGAATGTTGATGGTCGAGCCATTTGATTGGGAACACCATCAGAAGATGAATTAATCATTCTACTATTCACAGGACTTGTGACTTTTCCATTAGGCAACCCTACAGCACCAACTCCACTATTATCTGGCTGCTTAGAAGGCACTGGCTGCATCAGGCCCACTGTCCTTGGCACCTCCCTTGGTTTTGGAGCTGCCATTTCTGAATTATTTGGAAGCTGCCTTTCTACTACAACATCGGTATCATGTTGATAGCTGGATGGAGGCAAATTGAGTTCAACTTGTTTTGAAACCTTATTGCGAGCCTCAGCAAAATTCTTTGGTGGAAGGTTTTGCTTCTGATTTGAGGGATTAACAGGGTTAGGGGTATTGGTTTTCAATCCAGCAGAAGAAAACAGGGATGGTCTTCCTTCTAAAATGGGTCCACTAGTTGGACGAAACAAAGATGGCTTTTCTTCTGAAACTGCTACTCTAATGTGATTATCCTTGGTAGAAACTGGGGTCCTTGAAGTTAAGTCACCCTTTTGCATATCAACAGCACCTTGTAATTTTGGAAGCAAAACAGATTCTTTCTGCATACGTGTTTCGATCATTAACACTGGTGTTGGCAGTGGCTCGTATTCCCCAACCCACCCACGGCCAAACTTGTAACCTGGAGGTAGCGCTTGCTCAATTCTCTGAGAGGCAACTTTCCATGCAACAGGTCCAAGCGTTGCAGCAAAACGAGCCATGCTCCTTGCATAAGAATATTCTGCGTGAAGCCCAACCTGATAAAGGGGAAAAAAGTGAATACAGAAACCATGAATTTCTAGCAGAGATAATAGTTCATTACGTACAGCAACCAGCTGCTTGATTTCACTCTCAAATGTTGTAAATATTGAATCTGATCTGGCCACTGGGTGATTGGATATGTTATAAGTAGCACGGCGGTTTTCATCAACTATGAATGACTTCCTTCCAAATTTGGACAGAAGACTCTTCCCTGCCAGAGTAAAGCAGTCAAACAATTATAACAGGATATCATAATCATGATGCATATGAAGTAATGTTTGCTATGATTGGGGACAATAAACAAAGAAAGACCAACAATTGCAACATCAGCAACTTATGTTTCTGGCAGCACCAATGTAGCCCTTCCAGCTTGAGATACCTTAATATATTATATATCTAAAATAGAAAATTCGAGTGCAAAAGTACATTCTCAACAATGATCCGACCAATATTAGGGTTGCCAAAATGAAAAAGTAAAACACCATGCCCTTTAGCAAATGTGGCGAAATGAGTGCATTCAAGAATGAAACTTGCACTCTTTTGATAGAATTACAACAATTGAACCAGATATTTCACATGTATGCTTCAATGAAGTAGATTGCAAATTCTAGAAACCTGATTCTAAAGGCGGTAAAAAAACCAGCAATAAAATCCAATAAGTACTCTTCAAAACTTAACCACACAGAAATTCATAACACATACCTGATTGTAATTCTTCTGCTTTATCCAGATTATTTTCAATTAGAGACGAGTTGCCCTCTACAGGGCCATCAACATTACTAGGCCTATCACAGCCACTGGCTTGAGTAGCAACAAAACCATTCTGGAGATCACCACCAGGAGTAGCAAGAGTGGCACCTGAAGAAAAATCAGAGCCTACAGGTTCCTGCACAGCTTGGCTTATAGGTTTCTTCATTTGTTTCTTGGCCAAGAAGTTGGGCTTTACTTTCTGTTCTGACTTGAGCTCCTTACCTGTCCCAGAGCGTTCAATATCTATTCGTAATTTCTGGAACTTCTTTCTTGCCAACTCTTGAATGTTACGTGCCTTTAAAGGTGATCAGATAATGAGGTTAGCTAGTAAAATGGAAATTGAGAGGAAACAGAAAATACCAACACAAGTTACCTGCTTATGATATATGGTCTCCGGAGCATTGTATTGCATTGCATTTGAGCAAATAAGAAACACATCACTCTGCAAATCAAAAGACCCCCATTACAAACAACACCAAACAAGCCCATAGCTAATGAATATAATTTATTATGCAAGTTTATTTTTAGAATGTAATGAAGAGTTTATAAGCAAATGTTACACCCCAAAAATTAAAAAAAAAAACGATGTACCAAAGTACTCTAGTAAGTGTTGAAGACTATGGTTCAAGAAAGGTTCTTAATAAACATGACTTATGCTTAGAAATGTGAAATTGCAATCTTATCATCCAGGTCAAAAGAAGAAAATCAATTTGACAGCAAAGAATGCAAGAACACAAATCAATTAATACTAGATTACAATTTCCAGTATGCAGCCATCCAGATGAAGATGTTATCTGGCATCTAATGCAAGGCTTTCCATCGGAATGACACTTTATTGTGTAGAAATTAAGGCTGTTGCAACAATGGAATGAAGTCAACATGCAAAGATAAATGTAATGTACACAGCTAACCTTTTCCCCTGACAACCAACCGCATTAAGACAAACACAGCAGCAGAATCATGCTTTCTGCATACCCGCTCCTAGAATTTAGTCGTATGCCAATTTGACATCTTCCTAAGTATCCTTACATCAGTTACATGGAATGTCTAAAACCTTGCGTGATTTCATCATCTATTGAGTTAAATTTCACATGTCCAACTGAAAAGATCATTCAGTCAACTCTAATTCGATATCACAAGAATCCTGTCTCCATAATTTTCGTTCATGAGTCAAAGACAGCTTTTTTATAGATCTTGCTCAGGTAATAACGAGGAATTATGAAGGACAGAAAACACAATCTCCAAATATTGACACCTCAATCAGAGAGGTCCCTTATCCCAGACCACAATAAAACTAGTATGGCCAAAGCAGAAATACTAACCTCAAATTGTTCCAAGGTAGAGTATGACCCATTCCCCAGCTTCTTCCTGACTGTGGCAAAGTCCATTGGATGATCAACCACTTCAAGATAGTCCGGAAGCTGAAAAAAAAAATTAATGAATAAAAAATTAGCACTTCAAGATTTCACAAAAATCGATCGTGCTCTCAAGCAGAAAATACATGGCAGCAATTAACCACTATAGAGTCCCATTTCACACACCTCTTCAAGATCCACTGGATCCGCATAAACACCATAAATGTCCTTCCTACCACAATTTACACCCGAAACAACAATTAGTGTCAGAAAAGACCGCTTTACTACACTAAAAAGTAACAACAATAGAGGAGTGACAGAACTACAGAATAACCCACTTTTGAAGCTTGTCAAGAATCAACTCCAGCGACTTCTTATCAGGCAAAGGCAACCCATTTGGATGATCAGATGGTGTCCCTAATCAAACAAAAGAAAAAACACAAACCCACATCAAATTTAGGACAAAATCAGCACCCAAGTCACCAAAGAATTGCAAAAAAAAAAAAAACTGATCAAAATCAAAATCGAAATCCATAAATAAATAAAAAAAAAACCTGGTGCAGAATCCCCGTGCACTTTGGTGGTTGTAGTGGTATCAGCTTTTATTACTTCCCTTTCCCTTTCCCTTTGCTGGCAAAAATTATAAAAAAGCTAAACCTTAAAACACACGAATAACAAACATATGCATGAAGCGAGGCAGGCAGGCAAAATGTACAACAACTGAAGAGACGCTGACAGAGACAGAAAGACAGAGAATGAGACATAAATATAACTAATGTAAACAATAAAAGCAGACGCAGACACAACATATGCATGTATGTATGTAAGAAAGAGATAGAGATAAAAGAGATAGGTGGGTGGAGAGAGATAGATAGAAACAGAGAAAGGTGGGGGAGAGTGTGATCAGATTCTGTTGGAGAAGTGAAGTGTTCGTTTTTTTTTTTTTTTTTGATAGTTGACCCGACCGTTATTATCACTCACACTCACACCCATAAAAAATCTAACCAAATCCAAAATCTATCTCCCGACACACACAGCTAAAAACAGCCTACAAAAAGAGTAATATTGAAGTTTGGACCAATTACGTCAATCCCCTGAGCTCATCCCCAAGCAGACGCCCCTGTCTTCACTCAATTCTCTGCTCACCTCTCTACACCCACTCACTCTTCTTCTTCTACTTCTGCAAAACCCTAATTTAACTCACCAGATCCCTATAATTGCAATTGATTTTTCTGTGTGGACATATACATGTAGAGATATGCGCGTATATACATATACCTCTTGATCATTTTCATCATCTTCATCTTCATTATTTCCGCGATCATTTTCACTCTCCCCCTCCTCCAAATCCTCCTCTTCATCCACTTCACTATCACCTCTGCCTAGGCCGCTGTTGCCGTTGTTTATTTTCCTTTTCTTCAACGGCTTCCTCTCCCCGTCTTCTTCGTCCTCAGACCACGAATACGACGCCGACGCCGCCGCCACAGCAGCTCCACCCCTGCGCGCGTGGTGGCCACGCGCAGACCTCTGGTGGTTTTGTATTTTGAGAACTAGCTTCAGCTTCTTCTCTTTCCTCCTCTCCTCTTCCTCTTCCTCCTCGTCGTCTTCGTCTTCTTGCTCCTGCTCTTCATCTTCGTCGTTTTTATTATTATTCTTATCATTATTTTGTTGCTGGTGAATCTGTTCGTACTCTTCAAACTCGTCGAGGTAATCATCGTAGTCTATGAAGTTGTTGTACCTCACATTCCGTCGCCGGAGACTTCGCCGTCGATCATTCTTCTCAGCTGCCGTACCCGGACTTTGACCTGATGAAGACGACCGCCGTGCTAGATCCGCCTTCGATGGCCTCCCTTTCTTCTTCCTCTTCACGATCTGTCCCATCTCCAAATGAACAATTAAAAAAAATTCACTGTTTCTGTTCTGCTTTACTTTCTCTTTCTAGAGTCACACTCTTTCTCTCACTAGAAACCGAGTCTCTTTTAATTTTTAATTTTTTTTCTTTTTTGTTGGTTGCATTATTTTCTTCGATAGTTGGCTTTGGCTTTGGCTTTTTCGATAGCTAAGAAAAGAGCTTGCTTTAAATGCCGGAACCTCATTCGAACCTGAGGTTCGTTTACCGAATGGGTAAAAAATATATTATATTTAAAAGTACTATAACATCCCTGAGGTTTAACCTATTATGCTACTAGATCCTCGTATTTTTAATAATTAATTTAAACATTCTTTGTCAAATTACTATATTATTGCCGTTAATTTATCGTTAAATGAACCAATTTAAAAAATTATAAGTTCTATTTAGTCCTTAAAATTATAATATAATTTTATATGTATTCAATTTTTCATTAAATTAGATTAATATATTTTTAATTTATTATATTTTTATTATGTGATAAAGTGTTTTCTATGGTTATTTTATTTTTCACAAAGTAAACTTTATTTTATTAATAATCCTATAGATGATACAATACACTCACATGCAATAGTAATAAAGTATAGTGAAATCAAAAGTATATTAAAAACAAAGTAACTCTAGAATTTCTCTAATAATTATTATAATATCTAAATAATCTTATTTTTAACAAAAAAAAATAAATTTAAAATTTATCAATTTAGAATTGGCATTGTTATAATATGACTATATAATCAATACTATATTAATTATAATTTATCATATCGACATAAATTCAAATATTAAATCTCGCTAAAATTATTTTAGTGAGCATATATGTTGTATATACACATACGTGTGTTATCTACAAGTCTTTTGAAAATTACAATTATCAAATCTTATTACAAAATTTATTTCAATATAGCAAGCCTCATTCGAGGCATAGCGCCTATTATAAAAATTGAGCTCATATTAATATGATAAATCTCAATTGATGAGCGCTAATTATATAAACCGCATCATTACGATATCAATTGCGAAAGTATGTACATGTTAATATGATAAATTATAATTAGTAGAATACATACTATATAAGTCGTATTAGTATGATAACAGTTAATAAAATTGAGTTTATGTTAATATGGTGAATCCTAATTAATATAGTGTTGATTACATATTTCTATTAAAGTAGTGTTAATTCTAAATCAATATGTTTTAGATATATTCTGATGTTAAAAATAAAAATTATTTAGTTACTATAATTATTATTGTAATAAAAATATGATAATCTGAAAAATCCATATTAATTTAATAAAAATGACGAATTTAAATTATATTATGAGTTTATGGATTCAATAGAATTTTTAAGTTTTTATATTGATTCATTTAATTGTAAATTAAATTGTGGTAATATGATAGTTTAATATAATAAAACTTTAAAGATGTTATAGTAATTATAGAAAGATATAGAAAATCAATTGTATAATATGTTAAAATAATTGTAGTAATTAATTCTAGTAATATTATATTATAATACGTTAAAATAATTGTAGTAATATTTTATTATATGTTAAAAATATAATAGATTAAACTTTATGGATGTTATAGTAATTACTTATATTTAAAATTAAAATCATTGATATTTTTGGAGTAGGAAAACGGCGTAGAGCGTCTAATTCTGCCCGCTGTCCGTGAATTGGCTGTGGCACTGGCGTACTTGTTGCTGCCCATTTGCTGTCTACGTCATCGCTTCTTTATTTGTCCAAAGGAGCTATCGTGCCGCGTGTAACGCACGCTTTATTACATGTTGAAAAAGCCAAGGCCAAGCCAGTTATTAGTCACGGTAAAAAAAAACGAAAATGTAAGTAAAAGGGAAATGGGCAAAAAAAAGAAAAGGACAAATGGTCCTACTATGCTATGCTAATTAATCACGCAATTATTGAACTCTAATTGGCTTTTTTTTTTTTTTTTTTGAACGAACTCTAATTGGCTTGGTAAGTGTTAAATTTATTGTTGTGATTTATGATTTTGGATGTTCTGTTTCGTTTCTTTAATGGCTCTATTATTTTTGGGTATTTTATTCTATTCTATTCTATAATGGCTCTATTATTATTTTTTTTTTTGGAAATCATAATGGCTCTATTATTCATTAAAAGAGGAAAGGTCTAATTTGCACCTCAGATTTTTATCTAAGAGTATATCGGATCTTTTGTGTTTTTTTTGCCCAATCAGAACTTATGTTTTGAAAATTAGAACATGTTGGAACTTCACAGATTACAATCAAATCTTATAACTTTTTTAAGTACAATTAAGTCCTAAAAACTAATAAAAAACTAATTTTAACGGATACTAACAAATTAAATTGATAATTTTTATAGAAATATATATATAATCTAATTATTAAATTTTAAAAGTTTTTCAATCTATAAAATAATTTTTTACATTTCTCTTAAATTTTTAAAATCAAGTGATATAAATTTAAAAAAAATGACCAAATTTATTTGTTAATATAAATAGCAAATTTATAATTGACCTAAATTTTAATTTTAATAGTTGAATAAAAAAATTTTATTTATCAATTATTGTGTGGGTTTAAAAATTATTGTTTAAATTTAAAAATTTAAACTAATGAATAAAATTTTAAAAATTTTATTAAACCATTAAAATTAAATTTTAGGTCAATCATCAATTTGATATTTATATTAACGAATAAATTTGGTAATTTTTTAAAATTTATATCACTTAATTTTAAAATTTTAAAAAATTTAAGAAAAATGTAAAAAAATTAATTTATAGGTTGAAAAACTTTTAAAATTTAATGATTAGGTTATATATATATATATATATATATTTCTAAAAAAATTATCAATTTAATTTGTTAGTATCCGTAAAAATTAGTTTTTTATTAGTTTTTAGAACTTAATTGTACTAAAAAAAAGTTATAGGATTTGATTGTAATAAGTAAAGTTCCAATATGTTCCAATTTCTAAAATAGAAGTTTCAATTGGGCAAAAACAAATACAGAAGGTCCAATTTGCTCTTAGGTCAAAAACTTGGGGTGCAAATTGGACCTTTCCCCTTCATTAAAATGTTGAATAACTATTATAGCAATTTTTTTTTAAAAAAAATGCCATTTTATAATTGCTCATGTTTGTGTAAAAATGCTTTTTTTTTTTTTAGAAGTCATTAGGGGTCTAACCATTCTATTGAATTCTTAAAAATAATAATAATTAACATTTTAAGGTATGTTCTACTTTTTCTATGGTATTAAGAAAGAATATTTGTATTTTTTAAATTATATTTATACTAAAATGATTGTCATATTATATTAGATTTAAAAATTATATAATGAAATGTCAATTCTAATTGTTTTTTAAGATAATGGTAATGTAAAAAAAAAAAAAGCACTAGCTATAAAATATTTGCTTATTTATTTTTTATTTCTTGAAATTTTAAAATTTATAAATTTTGAAAAAAAGATTAATTTTCAAATATAAAATGTTGAGGCAATATATTCTTCGAATGACATAGAGTGTGATAAAAGTACAGTAATTAATCACAAAACATTAATGGGTAATGTTAGAAAGTATTAGTAACTATAATGAATGCCGATTTCATTGGATGAGTAGTTAGACCATGGTTTGTTACTTCAAAAAAAAAAAAGATTAATATTTGATGGGTAAAAGGAATATATTTTATTTTTAATGAAAAACAAAGTGCTTTAATAATTTAATTTATTTTTTAAAAAATAAAAAATAAAAATAATTTATTTTATTTTTTAAAAAATAAAAAATTTTATTTTTTATTTTTATAAATTCTATAATAGAGAATGATGGGAAAAGGTGCAAATTGGGCTCCAAATTTTACCCTAATTTTACATTGGACCCTTTAATTTTTTTTGGCTTAAATTGGAACTTTTATTTTGGAAATTTAGACCATATTGGACCTTTACTGAGTATAATCGAATCCTGTAACTTTTTTTAGTACAATTAAGTCCTATAAATTAATAAAAATTTATTTTAACGGATACTAACAAATAAAATTGATAATTTTATATATATATAACCTAATTATAAATTTTTTTAAACCTATAAAACAATTTTTTAAAACTTTTCTTAAATTTTTAAAAATTTTACAATCAAGTGATATAAATTTTTAAAAAAATGACTAAATTTATTCGTTAATATAAATAGTGAATTGACAATTGACCTAAAATTTGATTTTAATAGTTGAATAAAAAAATTATTCATCAATTATTGTGTAGATTTAAAAATTAAAATTGATGAATAAAATTTAAATTTTTTTTATTCAACCGTTAAAATTAAATTTTAGGTCAATTATCAATTCACTATTTATATTAACAAATAAATTTGGTCATTTTTTGAAATTTATATCATTTGATTGTAAGATTTTTAAAAATTAAAAAAAAATTATTTTATAGGTTTAAAAACTTTTAAAATTTTATAATTAGGTTATATATATATTTCTAAAATAATTATCAAATTTATTTGTTAGCATCCATTAAAATTAATTTTTTTTATTAATTTATAGGATTTAATTATATTAAAAAAGTTATAGAATTTAATTGTATTAAGCCTTGTTCAATATGATCTAAATTATTCCAATTCCAATTCCAATTCCAATTCCAAGTTAATTGTATTAAAGGGTTTAATATAAAATATGAGAGTCCAATTTGCACCTTTTCCTAATGATTGTATAAACTCAAATTTTGAATACAACGGTAAACACTAGCTTGCTTGCTTGCAGACAGTTCAGCTTGCAACACGGACCAAGAACGCGAGTGGACAAGGATCATAGCTTAATTTGTAAACAAAAGGTAAGGCCACCACCACCACATCCACATGTCCAATGAACTGGCACTTTGACTAAAATAACCACAAAAAGTTGCTTCATTGACACCAGCTATTAAGGTCGCGTTGGTCATTTCCACATGCTCCCTTGATCTTTTCGTCATCGTATTCAAATTTGTTTCGGATCGCAATGGTCCTGATGAGAGACTAACCGATCCAACGGTTATTATGATTGCTGCCCCAAATAATCGGAGGGTTGAAAATAATTGACCTGCCCCCGAAATTTAGCGGTCTTGTAATTGTTTATGGGTCCCACGTGAACAAAAAGCCTAGGTCCCATTTGGTTGATTGAAAAGTCAGCATAAAACGTGTTGCAAGAGTAGACGAGTCGAAGGAATCAATATCAGCCGTCTGATTCTGTTTGATAAGACCGGAGCTGATATGGTGCCAATGTGGGACCAACTGTAAATTTTCTTTTGTTTTTAAACACAAGAGAAGTCCAGGAGCATTGCGCCTCTTCTCTTCTCCCTACTGTAAATAAATTTTGTTATAAACAAGGGATTAAAAAAAAAAATAACAAAGACAAAAGAGTACTGGCTGAGTGAATTTTTTTTTTTTTTGGTAATGGCTGAGTGAATTTCATGTAAGGTTCTTCCATTTTAAAATTTTATTAAAGCTTTTTTTAAGAAAAAATTAAAATTTATATCTGTATATATTAATTTTAGTATATCAGAATTTCAGGTTGTGTATCTATAAATTGCAAAAAAAAAAAAAAAAACCTTTAGTGAGATTTTTTTTATTATTATTTTTTTGTGACAAACTGAATGTTTATATTAGACAAGTTGAATATTACTAAAAACAAATTAAAAGTTGAATTGCTTGTTTTTTTTTTTTTTTTTTTGGTCAGGAGTTGAATTGCTTGTTATGAATCTGTAATTTGAAATGACAAACAGAAATCTAACTGGTCTTCTCGTCTCCTCTAGAGTTTTCCTCTTGCTGACTTGATATAATTTCTGTTTCTTACTTTTTACA
>CATIWK010049410.1:0-26453 GCA_949634005.1 Mallotus japonicus | reverse complement strand
TGAGTGACCCCTAGCATCGATATCATAACTACCCAATTAGATACGAATATATTTATTAATTCACACGAACCCTTTGATCATAATTACCGTGCACTAAAATCCCTTCATTAGAAGATCCCGACATAGCTTAGAGTCAAGGAGTAGTCAAACTCTAACAGCTATATCACTTAAACTCATCTCAAGTTCTATTCTTGATAAAACATAACAAATACTAGAAACTCTTTCTAGTACTAAAACTCTTTCAGTCTGTTATGTTTGTCCTGGCTAGGAACTCAGTCATCAAGAAAAGACTTAGACAGTTCTGGATCTTATCCCGGTTCACTCCAGGTAATGAATCCTATATTGGTCAAACACTCATCCCTTGACTAACTAGAGCCACCATACGCCATATACCCATGTGTGGTTAACACAAGTATGTAAGCGGTAGCAAACTCTAACTCCTCAAATGTGGATGACCGTGTCACCTCAAGTCAAAGGACTATATGCACTATTATGACCTAGATTATAATCGTTGACTATAAGTGAATATCCATGCGATCATTAATCTAATGTCACTGCTCGATCCACCCATCACATAAGTATCCACATGTCTATTCTGATATCTTATATCAAGTAGCATGAGACTCACTACCTCCCACTATTAGTATCGCACACTAATCACAGAAAATAGATAGAGGTGATAGTCTAATTAATATTACCCAAATATTAATTATATGACTATGAACAATTTATAGCATATGTACTAAATAAATTTGTAACTCATATTATCAACTCTTGATAATAAATTTATTTAGCATAATGCTAAAGGATAAATACTCAAATAAACAAATACTTTATTTAAATGAATATCTAATTGCCATTAGGGATAATTTACAATGTCATTTACATTATAAGAATGGCACTAGGGCACATCTATGCTAACAGTAGTATGGATTCCTCTTCTCAACTTGCAACTCCTAACCTTGGAATTTCGGATCCGCACTCTATTCAGTATCAGATGGCTCAGATGCTTGATCTTTTACCTCAGTATTAAGTTCACTGCATTCTCGGCTCTGAGATTGAGTTAGAATCCTTCATTGAGATTGTCTTAGATGTGGACAGAACATCAACTTGCTGGCCCCGGATGATGGCTCTCTGTCTGTATGCTCAATTTCTGCTCGTTTCACTCTCTGGGAACTGTGATTCCAAAATCCTACATATCTTGGGTCAATTGGAAGCAGGACTCAACCTGTTTCCTCTTATTCTAGTAGAAACCATCATTGGATTGGATAACTTCCCATCGACCAAGCGATTCATTGAGAGTCCGCTGCTATTAGAGGTTAGTCTTCTCCTCTTGCTTGTTCATTCTGTTATTCTGTCATTTTCAAGTATTCCATTCATCGTTCTTGCAGATGTGGCTTTATGAAAAACTGGGGCTGCTAAAACCTCCCCAGGCCATTGCAATCTATAAAGCCAAGCATTGCAGAACTAGAAGATTGCATCCTATACCAGAAGATGTCCAGGGTTGGTTGCAACATTCCCCGATACTCTGATCCGATGGATGTGTCCGTGGTGGAGATTGTAACATGTAACCCTTCATTCCTACACTTACTGTATTCCTGTTGCTGGCCTCCATTTCGCCACGTTCTACAATCCCGTGCGTCTCTATCAACAGTACGGGCAAAAGCAATTAATCCCGAAGCTCATGCATGAATTCGAACCAAGACCCCTTTCTCAGAAATTTTTAGACAACTTAGTTGCTACCTGGCCTCGAAGAGCTTTGAGCGGAACACCAATTCCCTGCGCAATAGAAGCTAGGATTTTGGGGTGCCAATATTCCCATGGCAGCTTATAAAAGCTAACCCAGAGCTGAGTGTTTGTTGATTTTTGCGTTGAAGGGTTGAAGTCTAGACTCCAATATTACAAGCGCAAAATTCCAGGTTTGAGAACAATTGAGCCGCGTCCCCATACTGAGTTATTCTCAATAGATGTATTTAAGATTACGTGAAAGAAGCCTCTTCCCAGAGATATAAGTTTCCAGTTATTGGTTAGACCCCAAACCTTGGACAATTTAGACTTTAATTCAGGTAACTTCCACAATGTTTCTCCCTTGGAAAGAATAACTCTTGAATGAGTGTGTGCTGGCAAAGAGCTAATTGTTCCTCGTAAATCTGTTGATTAATTTTGATGGCGATATAGCCACCCTTATTCGAAGTTGTTGCACCATCTATTGACAAAATAGCGGATTTGGAAACGGCAGAAGCATACGTGAGTTTATCAGCTGAAGGTAGTTTAGAGGAAGCGAACATATCCTTATGGCCAAGGATCTCCATAGTGGAGGCCAGGGCGGCCTGGCGGTAGCGCCTGGAAAAGACGGCTATCAACTAGGGTTCCATTATAGTTTTTTATATTTATTTTGACGTTGTTTTAGACGTTAAAGCATCTTCAACCCTACTCTAAATTATCATAGTGCAAAAATTGGTGTGGCATGAACTTCAATTCCACGTCAAACACGCTAATTTGATGCATATGAACAGTGGTGGCACTGTTTACACAGCAAACACTATTTACTTTTTTTTTTTGTATAATTACATAATAAATCATATACATTTGCATCAATTCCAACTTTACATTATTTTATTTTCCCTTTTATGGTAATTATTTTGTTTATTTTTTAATTAAAGAATATAAATTTGTTTAAATGTATTATTATCTATATTTTTAAAATTAATAAGATTATTTATATTAATTACACATATTATTAATTATATGTACATAATAAATAATATATTCACATGAATATAAAATAACATTGCATAAATATTAAAAAATGTTACCAAACATTACATAAATATTAAAAAAGTTACATAAATATTAAAATATAATATAATTACTTTTTAACTATATAATTATTAACTAAATTACATAAATATCAAATATTTTAATAATATGATAGACTAAATCCACCAATATTATCAAAATAATCATTAAAATCATTAGAGGCAGAAGGTGGTAGAGGTGGTGGTGGTTGATATTGTGCATATTTCTTTTATATTAATAACATTTATGGGAGCAATATAGTAATTCACAACACTGAATGAATATTAATATTTTATGTTATTTAATTATATTGTTTTATATGTTTTAATTAAATAAAATTGTGATATTTTATATTATTTATTATTAAATCTAATATTTATTTTACTATTATTTTTACTAAATTTTAGTTTCACTTATATAAAAATTGAATTAAGATTTCCATAATTTAATTACATATTTATATAGTTATATATAATTACCTTTTTTTTTATATAATTATATAGTTAATTATATTTTATTTATATATAATTTTATCCCTATTTAAATTGGATGAATATGTACAAAATAAAAAAGTACGAGTATAATTTATAAAGATAATAAAAAAGTAAGGAAGTAATAAAATTAAGAGATATAAAAAAAATATACAAATAATATTTTTTTTGGTGTGAGAATTGGTGTTATGGATTAGGATCAAATTACTGTAAATATATCAAAATAATGCAAAACTTGTACCATTTTGATGTTTTGGGTTGGAGTTGGCTAATCTATTGTGGAAGAATTCAAAAATTTGAAAACTGTATTCGAATAGTGTATTGTCACAAATTTCACATTAAAAAAATAGGTCTAGGATTTATATAAACGTGAACGTTATGCACCTTTATAAGTTAATTTTTTGGGAGAAGATAATGACTCCGTGATAAGTGGATCAGAGCTAATTCTATTTTTCTTTAATGTGAAATCCCATAATAAAAACCAAAATTGCAATATGTCTGGACTGAAGTGTTTTTTTCTCCTCTTTGAGTATGGAGTTGGTGCAACAATCAAATGGCATAGAATGTCATGAATTCCACATAAAGAAGTGGAGTAGAAAGGGGTGTGTAAGACTCTCAAATGAATCGAATTGAAAACTGAACCAATCTAGTTCAATTCGATTCAGTTTGCTTACTCTCTATACTCAATTTTTTAAAGACAGAACTGAATCGAACTGAAATTTTGGTTTGGTTCAGTTTTATACTTAAAAAAATATTTAACCAAAATAATCAAATAAATCAAATTTTAATTTTTTATTTTTTATTTTTTAAATAGTATAATAATTTAATAAAAATATTGAAATAATAGTATTTATAAAAATTCAATTTGATTTGATTGATTCGAATTTTATTTTTAAAAAATCAATTTTTTTGGTTTGATTAGTTTGATTCGATCCACTTCAGTTTGATTCAATTTAATTAATTTAATTTCGTCAAAAACAACCCAAAACCAACCAAATGTACACCAAAAATAGGTGTTGTATTGAATTTATAAATATAGACGCTAGATACTCTAATAGGTTAACCTTTGGAGAGTAGTATGGACTAGATACGCTCATATGAAAAAAATTTCAATTTCGCATTTCACTGGGGCTCGTTAGAATGAATTATTGAAATCAAGCACTCCGACTGATCAAGGATAGCAATTTGATTAAACCAATAAGATGCAAGATAAATTTAACAAACCACACTCGACTATAACACACAAGCCTTAAAATTTTCAACAGAACTTAACTAGGATATCGACATTTTAAGCCTACCATACACCATGTATCAGACAACATCCAAGATTCACTTGGAGAACAGTAAACCATTTCATTTCCTGAACACATCTGAAGCAAAAAATTTAGGAGGAATCCTCGGTGATAAAATTCAACATATTGTAATATCAATGCTGCACTTGAGCATAGCAAATGCCAAGAAAATAGAGTATTACAACAAATTTCCTTGTACACCAAAAACAGACACCTCACTCTCACATCCTATCTTCTCTCCTTCGCGGGGCACAAGTAATGATTTCATCAACTCTGAGAATCATTTCAGCTGCCTCGGTTGCAGACAGTAGTACGGCCTGCTTAACTTTGAATGATTCAGAAATACCAAGCTCAGCCATATTTCCCACCTGTAAGATTTGAAAGATAGCAAGAATCAACACCACAATCCAACATAATACGGTCAATAGTAAAACCTGGTAAAATATCCAGTCAAACGATGAAACTGCCACATAACAGCCTACACAATTCCCCATCAAATCGATGACTATGCTCGACATTGCTAAAAGAATTCTTAATGCTTAAATTATAGTAATCCACCCTCAAAATTCGAAGTGCCAATCAAGGCCCAATATCTTTTGGTACAGTCCCACAAATAGCAACTGGAGCGGATTCAGCATTTCATGTACGTTGGTGAATGCTTATTGCATTCCAAAGCTGAAGCATACTAAGACTTAAATATAACATAACTTCCCAATTACAAATACTTACAGATCCAGTGACAACATCAATCCCAGCAGTGGATCCCTCCTTCTGGTGCTCAGCTCGGAGTTGCGCAACCAATTCAGCACTGTCTAAACCAGCATTATCTGCAATTGTAGTTGGAATTGCAACAAGTGCCCTTGAGAAAGCTTCAATAGCATGGGACTTCTTCCCTGGAGTTGCTCGGGCTAGCTCATCCACGTCCTTTTCCATCACCATCTCAGGCCATCCACCTCCAAGCAACACCCTGCTGTCGTTCACAGTCTGAGACAGCACGCACAAGGCGTCATGTAGAGATCTTTCTGCCTCGTCAAGCACATGATGGCTGCCATACAGAGAAACAAATGAAGTGACGTGTGAGTGCACTCAAACAGGCATGCCAGAGTACCCCAAACACATGGATGAATTTTGCAAGTTCATGAGGACATGGTATCATATCTATGGTCTGGACCATTTGAATCAACTATTAAGACAACCAGGTAGGGAACTAAAAAGAACAGGTTCCATTTGCTTCATATTAGTCTAATAAAAGGACATATCCTATACTACAAAATATATATATATATATATATATATATATATATATATTCTATTTCCTCCATTGTGTTCACTTTATAGTTAGAAGTCTGCAACGGTTAAGGGAGGGTTCTCTATGCTTCTTCCTGCTTTCATGAAAAGAAGACAATTCAACAACCATGATCTTACAGTTATAAATGAGCACTCCTACCATTGTACCAAGGGTTTCCCTTCATGTCATAATATAAAATGGTGAAAAACATTATAAAGCATAAAGTTTTGGTTAGGTACCTTGCACCTCTCAGTACTATTGTACATGCCTGACCCATTTCAACACCTGAAAAGTGGATCAACTTGTCCTCACCAATCATAATTTCCTCAATAAGCTTGCAGTGCCCAAGCTTAACTGACTCAGGATTATCAAAGGTCGATGCGATCTCACCACCGGTTACTAACGCTAGACGTTCAATTCCATCAAAATCAGCGTGTTCAATTGCAAGAATTCCAGCATTTGCAAAAAGTTCCTCTGGAAAGTTATAAATCAATTGCCTGTTTACAAAGCAGTTAATCCCATGGGCTATTATCTTATCCACCTTTTCTCTCATTTTCTGTTTTTCGGCTGCTTCAATATCAGCGACCCTGGACATTGAATCAACACGAACACGTGCCCCATATATTTTCACTTTGTCTGTGTCCATTGCAGTATTTGCCACCAAAATTTTTGCATTCTCTATCCGCTTTGGTTGTCCAAGACCAATTTTCTTGTCAAGAATAAATCTAAAGAAAGAAAATGTATAATTTTACCAATATTAGCAAACATAAAAAGAAAAAAAAGGAAATTGAAGAGCTATGCTGTAGAAACTTCTAAGAAAATAGAAATTTTTAATTCAAAATAATCACCCTTCATCCAAGAAAGAATCTTTCAGTGATCCCCCAGGCTTTTTGATAATCTGGATGGACTCTAAATTTGTGCTACCCTGCCATTTCAATTTGCAAAATAAAGCAGAATTAATAATAGAAAAGGGGGAAGGGAAGGAAGGCAGGAGGGCATAGGCATCTGAGCAAATTAAAGAAGTCATCAAGGCAATATGAATCAAAATCATAGCATAGTCAACAACAATAATACAGAAAACTGACATATAAATATCAGTTTTGGGGCTAGGGTTTAGTTTACCTTTAGCCTCAAGACAGCATCCACAGCCAATTTTGCAAAATGTTCCTTATCCTGATATAGAATTTTGGAACTCAAAGTAGTCACTGCAATCTTCATCAAGTCTGCCTTGAATTTCTCTACATTATTCAATAGTGACAAGCATCAAAAAGGCATCAAAACCTGTTAGCAAAAGATACTAAAAGGAGATCAAAGCTAATTAGAATGATGCAACTACATGAATGCATTTTAAATATAGAAAAACAATATACAGCCAAATTCTGCTACTCTGCAACAGTTCATGTCCATAGATTCCCAGAAGTATCAATCACAAAACACATGTTAATTGAACAACATAGCACTAGAAACAACAAATCATGGAAAGGCCTATGGAAAGAACCAGCACTAACAATATATATTACAAAAACAATAGATACCTTCATCTTCTTTGTTGTCCACAACCTTTCGCAACAAAGCATTGCGGGCACATTCTGCTGCCATTCGATAACCTGAACCATCAAACATTCAGTATTACAATATCTTATATTTTTCGGTTAAGAATATGCTGTGCACAGTCATAAGGAAATAAAAACTCCGAATGATAGACTATCAAGTTTGCCACAGACACAGGAGAAAAACCATTGCACAGTGACTTTTAGTCTTCATATCCACCATTTCTAAATATCAGCATACAGAACCTTCCAACTTCTTTCCTACTTTGTTAACAGAAGTCAATCCCAAACAGCCAAAAAAAAAAAGGTTGCCAACATTTTTTCAGTAAAAATTAAAACATCCTGTAGAAATTCTTAAAATAGGAAAAGGAAGTGAACCCAATACCTCCAAGACAAGTTCAAAAGGTATGATATACCACTAATATCAATTAATGCATACAAAACCATATGATATACAAGCTGAGCAAAGCAAGAAAAAAATAGCTGTAAAATTTGGGAGGATATGAAATTAATGTTGAAAGGATACCTGTGAAAACAGAAGTGGAGGAAGAAAAAAACAAATGAATATTTAGAAGCAAAACAGACTAGCAGTTCAGAACAAACCAGCAATTATTGTCATTGGGTGAATTTTTGCTGCCACCAGCTTTTCTGCCTCCCTCAAAAGCTCCCCAGCCAAAACTACAACAGAAGTTGTCCCATCGCCAACTTCATCATCCTGAACTTTTGAAATATCTGCCCAATGAATTAAAATTTCCATTAAACCAAGGTTTCAATCAAACAATAAATTGATCCATGTACCTAGTTGCACAGATGTTATCCAACAGTTTGTTAGCATAACCAGTGGCTTTATATTAATATTAAGCAATCAGATAGATTCATTATCTACAAATCAGGGAAATTTAAAGTTTTGTTTAGAGGACAATACTATAGGGAATATTAATACAAATCAAATAATTGGTTGCAATAGAGATGCTTTTAACAAATGCCAAATTCTTATACAATCAATAAGTTTCAAATGTATCATAGGCACTTCTAACTAATACAACTATTTCAGTACATAATCATTCAGTTAAAACAAAAAGAAAAGAAACTAAAACAGTTATAAATCATGGAAGACAGCGATGAAGCATACCAACTAGAACTTTAGCAGCTGGGTTATCAATGTGAAGGGACTTCAAGATGGTAGCACCATCATTTGTAACAGTAACTTCATGACCTCTGCCTGTCGATTGTAAAATTTTATCCTGTGGACATGATACAAAGATGAGCAGTGTAAAATTTTATCCTGTGGACATGATACAAAGATGAGCAGAGATAAGCAGGCACTATAATAAACCAAAAAACAAAGAAGTTATTCGTGATGCTTTCTTATTAGCAGTACACTGGTGAATGAAGAAAGCTTACCATTCCCTTAGGTCCTAAAGTTGTCTTGACCAAGTCAGCAATTGCCATTGCACCAACAAATGATGCCTAAACAAAATAAATAAATTATAATAATAAGATATCTTCGAGAAAAAATTTCAGTCTTCGTTCACAGCCAAATGACATATCCAAAATAGGCAGTATAATACAAACATCATTCACTTGAACAAGCAAAACCAACAACAAAGTCTAGACAATTGAGAGTAACGAAACTTAGAGGCTTCCTGACTCTCTGATGATCAGATTCTTGCAGATGGGAGTATATCAAAGGATATTACAAGCTGAAACTTTTTATGGATGACTCTCTATTAGATGGAAAAGCTCACCTCAGGGATTTTTCCATTTCCAAAATGTGGGAAAGCCTTAGAACCAAGCATGACAAGAAAGAGTGGGCTAGTATTGTTTGGGGAAAAGGCAAAGTTCCCAGGTTCAGTTTTATTCTCTGGTTGATGATTTGGAAGAAATTCAAGACTAGGATAAGTTGAAGAACTGGGGAAAAGGCCAAGTTCCTGGTTTCAATTGTATTCTCTGGTTGATGACTCGGAAGAAACTTAAGACTAAAATAAGGTGAAGAATTGGGGTGTGATTCAGAATGATTGTTGTGCCTGATGCAATAGTGCTGTTGAAATAATGAGTACTGTATATTTAATGTAGCTTTGTAAAAACAGTTTGGTGTAAAATCCTTTAAGCTAGCAAAAACTAATCAGGCAGAGAATGCTTCACTGGTTTATTAAAAAAAAGCCAGGTAAGAGCAAGCTCGCAGAAGCATGCATATTACACAAAAAAAAAAAAGCTTTAATTCTTTGATAAATTACTCAGAGCATAATTAAGATCACAAAAGCATGAAACACTCACCATTCTGGCACGCTCTCCTTTTTCTTCGCTAGCGTCATCTTTTAGAATTCTATCAACCTATGAATCAAAGTTAAATAAATAAAATAATCAAACAAAATATCTACCAACGGTATTCACCGTGCATAAAAAACAAGAAGCCTATAACATACCGCCATTAGAGAGTGTAAATGAGGACAGCTTGATTACAGATGCTCAGAATTTGAATCTGAAAAATTCCGTGCACAAAATATTCACATAAACAAACACACTTAGTCGGAGCTTATACGCTTAAAAGAACTCAATAACTTTAGCTTTCACAATGACTATCTAGGGTTTTCTTTTAGCGGAGGAAGATATATATAATAATCTTCCATTTCTTTACCACTAAAACGCAAAAAACAAAGCATTACCGGTTCGAGAGTAAGGAAAGTGAAAACTAAACCCTAGAAATGGAAATGATAGCTTAGCGATTACCTCCCGAATCACAGAGACGATCGATACTTGATTTTTGTTTTTTTTTTGAGATTTGGATCCCGCCGAAAATGAGCTAGGGCGTCTAGTTATGCCTTTGTTTTTGTTTCTGCTTCAGTATCAGCAGTTGAGACCTGAGTGATACAATGCTATCCTCGTGGTGCTTACCTTCGGCAAATATTGCCATTGGATGGCTGGGCCTGGGAAGTTAAAAAGGCCGTGAGTGTTAAAAGCCGTTAGATTTAGGGTACGTGAGTGGGCCATAGTGGGTGCAGGAAGTGGAAGTTGGGACAGCAGAGCATCAGATAACTCCGTTTCTCGTCGTTCAATTAGAAGCTTTTGTTTCGTTCAAAAAAAAAAAAAAATATTAGAAGCTTTTGTGACGAACTCTCGCGAATTCGCAAGAATTACCCTATAAATACAGGTCCATATCCAACAAAAACTTTGGCCCAAGCCCTACGAGAAACTGTGATATGATATGCCAAATTTTTGGCTTCTTTACATTTGTTTTGTTTATAATCAAATTGAACTCGAGTCAAGCACACGCATAAAAAATTTTTAAAATGTAAACTATAAATTAAAATTATATATTAAAAATTAAAAATAAATAACTTACTGAATACATTATAATATATTTAATAAAAATAATGATCTTATTCTAATAATATATTTTCTAATTTTTTTACAACAAGAATTAATATATTATATATCTAAAATTAAATTATTAAATATTAAAATTATGAGTTGGCTCACGAGCTTCTATTCGAACTTGTGTGCGAGTTACACGAAGCCGAACTTTATATAGTTTAAAACCACATCGTTTATTAAATTAGCTTTAATATACGAGTTCAAATGAATTTTTATTGAGTCGAACATCGAGCTGCTCGCGAACAGTTCGACTCGTTTACGACCCACAGCCCAAGGTATGAAAAAAAGAAAATTTGTAGATGAACATTCATTCAATTAAAAAACAAAAAGAACATTCATTGATATTTTGTATTAGCACCCGAATAACAAAAATGCATATTCTTTTTCTCATCTTTATTGCAATTGAATTAATCTGAAGGACTTGTTCTTGAAATCAAACATCAATGCATATCACCCATATTGTTATTTGTTTATAACATTTTATTTCCAATTCGAGGGTAAAATCATTGATAAATTTACCATTTTTTGAGTAAATTATTGCAAAAATAACGTTGCACTAGTCCAACTTTAGAAAATGATAAAAGAAAGAGAACATTTAGCAAATTTAGATCTTAGGGCTAATGCTCTATTTCTGCCAGATAGCAAACTAGCAAGCAAGTTCAAGAAAGGGGACTTGGGTCCAGAGTAGAAAATGAAAGGATCTCTGTGTCACGTTCCAAAATATTCATATCTTGTTCATCCAAGGTCAACCATGCTTCAATTCCATCTCCAACACTTGTTTCATTCATAAGGAGTAGATTTTGAAACACTGGTCCAGTTAGTCCAACAGGGCTCACCCAAACAGGCTTTCCCCATCCAAAATCAGTTTCATATATGCCCACATTGCATAAACTTGAAAATGTCAAATAATCAGCTCCTGCATTTGAATAAACTTCACCAAATTCTTGTAGATATTCACAAACCTTGGAAAACCCTTCTTCACGACTTAGTTGTTGGACGAAGTCACCATCAATTTTCAATATAGATTCTCTCAGCAGACCTACCAAAGCATGTAATTCTCTTTCTGCCTCTGCACCGCATTGTGCAACTGTCATCCAAACAAGATTACCAACTGAATTGTTAGGCAGCTGAGTGCCCCTTTTTCCCCTCAAATTCACAATAACAGAAAAAAGAGACGGCCTTTGGCAACCATGTTTTGATTTAGAAGCAAGCATGGTAGATTGCCATATAAAGGCTGACACAGCTTCTACTCGAGTTGGGCGGGGCACAAATAATGAGCTAGCCGCTCTGGCCTTCAGGATGGCTACAGATGAAGAATCAAAGACAAATCTCTTCGTTACACCCTTGCCAAACTTTATCAATGATGGCCATATGGCTAGTAGTGTATCTTTAGGCAGGGAATGGTTTTGTGGGAATAGAGATGGTGCAATAAAAGTGGGTTCAATTTGTTCTCCTGAGCCGCGAGCGATAGCTGCCCATGCTTTGAGGAATGCAGTTGATGTAGGACCATCAATGATCTTGTGTGAAGTTTTAGTACCAATAGCAACACCACCGCATCTAAAAAGATTTACTTGAATCATTGCAACAGGAATTCCATTACCTGAAGATTCCAAGAAGTAGGAATTGCCTGGAAGTAACTTAAATATTTTTTCTCTGTCAGGTTTTCCAAGAATGTCTGAAAGGCAGCAACTGACATTGGCCTCGGTATAGGAAACACCTTCGTCATTGCAATCTATGTAAAGGTCATCCTTTATCCTACCAGCAAATGGGTAAAAAGAAGTCAAGGCTTCTGATAGAGATTGCTTCAGCTTTTGTAATCTCACAGGCATGTCAGGTTGCTCTACAGGTCTATACAGAAAGACCATTGGAATATGTGCAGAAGGCATAAGCTGGTCCAGTAGGGAAAGCTTGTAGGTTTTCAAATGAAATGGAGTTGGCGAAGAAGGTTTGACACTTTGTGTGGAAATGATCTCGATCTCCATATTGCTTTTCGTCTCGAGGGTGGAAATCTTTTAGTATAAAAAGCTTGTTAAGTGCTATTATTCATAGACAAATTGATTGCTGTTACTGAAAACATTAAAAGAATGAACATTGGGGCGCTACGTTGATAACTAGGAATCGGATAAGAGAATCCTTAGTTCTTTGCTCCATTTTTATATGCTCTCTTGGTTAATGACTTCCAGCCAGACAAATGAACTGTAAACATGCTCTAAACAGTTATTTTATTGTGATATGGTTTGATATTCAGCTCAAGTTTTCTATTTTTTTAGTATCCATTCAACATAGGTATTTTCATACATATGGCCTCGTGTAATTGGGGTTGGTTGCCTCCCCTTTTCCTCGATGAATACTAGAGTAACACTAATAAAAATTACTATTATTGTCGTTATTTCATAGAGCAGACATCTTTCACAACAGTGCAAACCTGCAATTAACTTTTATAGCTGTTAGCAGTTCCGCTGGCAGTAGTAATACCACCTCAGTCTCTCATGAAAGGATTATGGCGACATAATTAATTGCATTTAAAAAAGTTTGAGCTTCAGGAAATGGAGAAAAACCAATCAGGAGCTAACCTTTTTCCTTCCCTTCAATCAGCATTGCCCTTTCTGATCTAGTGTCGCTTTGGATAACAAAGTTTCACATTGAATTCAAAATAATAAAATTCCCTACCTCGAAAGACCCGGCAGAACATCAAGTAACTCTCAAGGGCTGTCTTTTGCATCGCATCAAAGAAAAAGAAAATTCAAGTCCCAAAGGTTTTATATTTTCATTGGTGACAAATTTCAGATGTAAAGTATTAAGAATCTTGGTTATGGTAGTAAATAAGAACATGCTTTTCTACCAACAATTTCTCATAGGCTTTAGAAAGAGCAGCAAGCAAAAATATGTGACCCTTTCCAGCAGTCCAGTCCTTCCTCAAGCAGTTGCCCCTTCCAGACATGAAAACTCAAAACTGCATCAGTTTAGTCCTACAGCAATGCCAGCACTTAAATTATAGTAGCACACCCTTGTCATAACATATATTGTTGCCTTTGAGGTAACTGATTAAATGTTCTCTCCTGGGGGTAACTCTGCAAGCTTTGGAGGTGTTCCAAGAACACGTTCCATATCAAAACGAACTTCAATGTTGCGGATGCTGTACCCAACCACCATCAGCCAATAAAGCAGTTTCGCAAGTTCTGGAGCACTAGTCTCTGTTATACTTGTCTGTGACCAGAAACAAAGTTGGAGAAATTCTCAACTTGCATGACAAAAATACAGCAAATATATATATAGATAAATTCTCAATTTATTATGATCAGTTAATAATGTTAAGGACTAGCATCAGAAAACTAATTTTAATCTGCTTTTTAACTCAGTAATTTATCATTCAATGACTAAAAGTTCCCAATAAACATCCAAGCATACCCTGGAATTTAAATGCTAATCAAATTGTTCAAAAGTCAAAATGGGGTGGTTTTAGAGGTCAAAAAATGCAAAGAAGTTTACTACCATCTAGACTGGGATATGACTATTTCTTCCACACAAAAATACTATCTAATTTACATATACAATCTCTAGCTATTATTTTAAATTTTCTTAATAAACTACATTGTGTATGTCATTCTTTGACATATAGTTCTGCTCAGATAAACGAAATAAAGCACAGAGCAAAAGCATTTTGAAAATTTCAATAATCTGCTTAACTTAACATGTGTAAATATATTTTATCAATTATAATACTGATATTAAAAAAAAATCCCTATGCTCAAAATTCCATCAAACAGGAAACGCAGGTAATTAGGTTCCACACACCTTCATTTGTTCTGAATCAGCAACAGCTAAGAGTCGCTTAATAAAGGTGTTCATTGCAAGCACAGCGTCCTCCCCAGCGCTACTTGTCAACTCCTACAGAACCATAAACAGGTATTGAAGTTGGAATGAGAAAATAAAGCAAGGTGTTATTCTATTCAAGCAGGCAAAAAAAAGAATGAACTGAGGCAAATGAACATAATGGTTGCAAAATAGACCCAATCGTTCAAATTTTTACTTGGTAAGAAAATCTAACGTCAAAGGTTTCTGAGAATAAGAAATGCATAAATAACTGTTCTTATGCATGGCAATGACAACTTAACAGCCTATTGCTGGATCTGTTTAATTACACCTGGAAACAAAGGCATAAGGTGATAACCATCTTTACCTTAAGATTTTGAGGCTCAAGAGACTTGAGATATTCCAACAACTCATTTGATCCATTTGCAGATTTTCTGCCAACTTGATGATTGAGTTCGTCGATCTCTGCTTCAAGCAGCTCGATGTACTTCTTGGCATCTATTTTCTCAGGACCAGAAACATTATTCCACCTAATAACTTCTCCAGAGACATTCTTCTGTGTACCAGCTGCATAATCTGGCACATCCTGCAATGTTAATACAATCTTGTTAAATATATATATAAACTGTGCAGCAAAACAATATTAAAAGTAGCAAGTAATCAACTACATCTAAATGACTATAACAGTGAATTTTCAAGGATTATCAACTTTAAAGAAGCACAAGGAGTTACTTTTTTTTCTTCTGCTTCAGGAAGTGCAACTTGCTCCAAGCTCTGTTGCAATTCCAAACGACATTGTGCATTCTTAAACATGTAGCCAGTCATCATAACACTGTACATTAGCTGTGCAAGATTTTCAGCTACCTAAAACAAATAGTCAAGCTGATTCTTGTTAAAAACAAAGAAAGATTATTGTCTCTCCAAAACAGCCAGGCCACAGAAATTCAATAACTTACAGTGGTAACAGTTACAGCAAAAAATTGCGGTGGTAGTGTCCCAATCATGTTTGTCACTGTTTGTCGCATTGCATCAACTACCTGAACATATCCAAAAATGCTAAAGCAAAGAAACAGATTCTCCTTCCTAAAAGTTACAGTGAAGCATAGAGAGTGATCTGTGCGAGCAAATCAAATGGTGCCAAGGGATGTAAAATTTTCAAAACCTGTTGTGGCGCCCGTTTTACAAAAAGCTCCATAAACTCTGGCTGCACATTTTTGACATACTCCAGTAGAATATCTTTCCTGGTCTTTGGCTGCAAATTTCAGAGAGGAAAATCAATATTCCTTCATATCAATAAAATTAAGAGGACACCACTTAATTTAGAAGGATCCTGTAATGTATAGCATTCATAATTTCACTTAAATTTTGGTGGAAAACAGATTTTAATTGGGTATGATTTCTAAAATTAAACACAAAAATTGGAATTACATATATACGAGAGATGAATTTGCATTTTCAAGCAAACCAAATATGTCTTCATCTTGTGTCCTTTCATTTCAATACGCTCTCTTCAACGCTCTTTTATAAATTCCATTGACTTAGATCACCAGCATTATCTATTACCCAGAAATTCAAAAGCATAGATTTACAGACACATCAAATCATCAATCAAATCATATATAACAAATGCATACAAATATTTAATAATAATAATAATAATAAAGTAAAAGGGTACCAGAGAGCCGTTGGGGAGCTTGGAATCACCGGAATTACTTGTAGAGTCATCCTTGGAAGAATCGTAAGCTCTAACTCTCAATGCTAACCTTCCTTTATCGCTATACTTAGTCTCTCTTGGAAAACATATTGAAGGTCGACCAGACAAAAGAATTGCAGAACTAGAAGAAGAAGAAATAGTGGTAGTAGATGTAGAAGAAGATAATTTAGGTATAAAAAGAGTGGGTTTCACAGTCAACGAATTCATCTGAGCTAATAATCACAATCGAATTTTTTCAAAAGAGAAATGAAAGTGAAAGTAACCCTAAAAACTATTTAATATTCTGGCCATTAACTGCAAGCAATTCGAAAGTGGAGTGTGAAGAGCACATTACAAAGGTCTTCTTCTTTTACGTACAGGACGACTTCCAACAGATGAGGGTTTATTAATTCATTTCCACCGTAAAACCATAAGGGTGGTTTATTCAGGTAGATTAGGAATCGGACGGTTGAGATTCCTTCATTTGTGATCTTTTAACCCTACTACATCGAAGGTTAAACGACGCCGCTTTAAAGTTTGATCACAGGAATCGCATTAACATATAAAGGAATGTTTTTGTATTGACCAAAGAACGATGTTAACAGTTTGAATAACAGGCTAATGACTAATGAATGGATTAAAACTAACAGAGGACTTAAAAACATCTGAATCTTAACAACAGCCAGATTACAATAGATGGTGAAGGTATCTTGAAAACAATATATCAATCTCTAACACTAACACACTTAACTAATCCATGCTACAACAGCCTTGAACCATGATGCCTCAAAACTGGATGCACAAGGGATCAGCAACAACGACAAGGAGATTGAGTTTGGGGGCAAGTTATGTATACTGCAGTCTACAGGTGCCCATAATATTCTAGTACTGAGAGGATGGCTCGTCAAACATCTATGACTCGTTGCAGTATTGATCATTTCTTCATCATTCTCAATTCAGCCCAAGCTAATCTCAAGCATCAATGTTAAAGTTCTGTTGCAAAAACATTCAACCCTGTTTGCACACTGTGCTGGTAATCCTAGAAAAGTTGTCACCGACAAATGAATTCTAACAGCTTGTTCTCAAAGCCAAACACATTGCATGAGATGCACCAATAGCAACAGACACAACTTTATGGGGTCCCAGGCTGTCATCTTCCATCAGAAACTGAACCTCCACCGGGCATGGCTGTACCTCTGGCAGACCAGGAACTCCCAATTGAGAATCTTTGGCATTTCCCCACATGTACAGCTTCCCCGTATCTGCTCAAAGTAAGAACAACACTTTATGGAGACATATTTACACACATAAAAGACCAACTCTAATGAAAAGTTAGCCCAATTACTGCAAATATAGAAAATGCCATCTGCTCTAAAGTGAAATAAATAAACACAGCTCAATTTACCAGTTATAGCTGCTGATGTTGAACCTCCACAGGCAATATAAACAACACGTTGATCAGCCAAAGCATCAATCTCCAATGGTACTCTTTGGTTTTGAATTGAAGGATGGCCCAGCTGGCCATGCCCACCAAAACCCCATGAAAGAACTTTTCCATCATCTGATACGGCAAGCAAGAATGAACCACAAAAATATCACCACTATGCAATCTGAAAGAGTAGAACAAATAAAAGAGGGAGGAAAGCCAGTAATAGAAACTTATTCCTTTCCTGCGCTAGTAATGAAAGTTTGAGGTTAGTTTACCAGTTAATGCAAGAGTGTGGTATCCACCACTTGCTATCTGAACAATGCGAACATCTTCTAGGCTAGGAATTGGTTTTGGTTGCCAACCACCAATCTTATCACCTCTCCCAAGCTCATAATTTGAATTTGCTGAGCAAAATACCAGATTATATGATTTGTTGCTTTTCTTTAGTCGCAAAAAAGCAGACAAAAAATAAAAATTTGAACAACTCCTGAAAATCGGCAAAAAGTGTGAACAACAACTAGTTTACAGCATAAACTTAGATCTTGAAAATTGTTTTCTTTCTTTTGACATAGAGAGACTGAACTCTGCTACACTGAACATTTCTTTAAAAATCTAAAATCAAAGCATCAGCTTGCAAATTTTTGAAGAATATTTACATTCGTGGTAATTTAATAATTTCAAGGAGCAAAGACAAACAAGCTAATAAAGGTCTTAAACAAGCATGCTATTGCAAAGATATTGTTACTCGTGCACTGAAAAGGAAAAGAAATCAGCAAAAAAACAGACACTGAAAAATATGATGGAATTACTAGAATGATTCAAATCATTTAATTTGGCTTATACAATAAGGTAAAGCACAGTGGAACAGAATAGAGGCATGGATCCCTTACCTCCCCAATTCCAAATTTTCCCTTCATCTGTCAGCACCATTGTGAAGAAACCACCACAGGAAACAGCAGCAACAGGAACTGATAATGATTTTACTTTCGAAGGGACACTAAGTCCACCTCCTTCATTGGGTCCTGGCCCAGGGCCAAGTCCCAACCTACCATCCCCTTCATCTCGACCCCAAGTATAAAGCTCCCCTGCATCCAAAAAAAAATGGCTACAATCAGCAAAGACTACTATTGCCAAAACTCACCATAAAAAGTTCTATGTGCAACCACAATGACAGAATCAAGACACTGCAATTTGCAACCAGTATATAAAGATCAACATCCAACACTTTAGGTGCACAAACGAAAAAAGAAGAAGAGTAACAAAACCTGATTCTGTGATAGCAGCAGTATGTGTGCCACTGGTAGCAATATGGCGTATTTTTTCATTAAAAATGCTTTGAACCAATCTAGGAAATAATTCTCTATGATAAACACAGTGTCCCAGTGCACCAAATCCACCATAACCCCTGCACACTTCATTTTTAATAACGACACCACACACAATCAAGTCATGTCATGCAAGAACAATAATAGCATGATCACGAAATTAACTCAGATTACTTCACAATCAAAGCGTACTGACCATGTAAAGACCTCACCAAGGGAAGTCAGGGCAACGGAATGTACACCGCCAAGAGCAACACACTTAACGCAATCCAAATAAGGGTTTAAAGTAGGAAGAAATGCAGGATTCTCATGTCCAAAACCCAAACGACCACCTTCCCCTTTTCCCCAAATCCAGAAATTACCATCCACAATCAATGCCGAATGAAATAATCCACAAGAAATGCCCACTTCAATAGCTTTCTCTTGTTTGTTAGTGATTCCATCTTGATTCTTGAAATGAAATTGGCCTGAGGTTGGCGAGAGGGCGAAAGTGGAGGGCAGTACGCAGAGATTTGCAACTGGGGATGGGTAGAGTCTTGTTTCTTCGATGCCGCCAGCAAGTTGGCCAGAAGAGCCTCTTCCCCACGAAAGGAGCTGGACTATTACTGCTTCGTTTTGGTTTTGGTCGTTTATTTCTGGACTTCTGTAGAGAATATTTCTAGTTGGGGATGATGATGTAGAGATGCGGCGGGTTAGGGAGGTTGTAAAGCGTTTCATTTCTCTGCTTCTGATAATTCACTGCTCGCCGCCTCCGTTACTAGCGGAGGGTGCAGAATTTGTACATTGGATTGAACCATGTATTTGGTCAAAAAAAAAAAAAATTGAACCATGTATTTGAGGACGATGTTCTTGGGCTATCGGCCTTTCTCATCATGGCCCCATGACTGTTCACGACCCGAAACGAGAATTGAAAATGTATTCGGTTGATTTGCGACACGCCGCACGATAGCCACTCCACTATCATGAAAGATTAAGTACTATCACACTTGTGGCATGAGGAGCAGCCTAACGTCTGTTTTGTTTAGTTGTTTCTGGTAGCTGTTTTGTAATACTGTCCGGTAAAATGTATGTCAGCTGTCCTGGGTTGTACGCTCTTAATTCATAAGGGAAGTGTAGTCTTTTTGGGTAGGGAAAAATTCTATTGTTTCTATTGTGTGTATGTTGAGTTTCGTAAGTACGGGAGTGATGAACCTTATACGGTTTGCTAACTCGACACGCTATTTATGACACAATGCAGGCTTGTTGCTAAGTACTTCTCTAATGAAAAAAATGGATTTGATCAACCCACCTCTTAAATAATCTTGCATCTAAAAAGGTATTATTTGGTACAGAGAGATTTTCGTTCGGCTTGATAACTTGGCATGTTATATCTGACGCAACGCAGGCTCCATACGGTATAATATATATATATTAGTTTTTGTTTTAATTAGTATATAAAATTATTATTTTAGACATAATTTATTTATTTTATATAAACAAACAGAAAAATATAATATTAAATTTTACTAAAACTTTGACAAAAAAAAAACTTACTAAATCAACAACAACAAAATAATATAATAATAATAATAATAATAATTGGCCAAAATAATAATAATAATAATATAGTATTAAATTTAAAATTTTTTCATAAGTACAAAGTAATAGTATTTAAATTTTTTTCTCTTTTAACAAACTAATTTAATTTTCATGTAAGCACCCAAAATTTTACTCATCGAAAATATGTGAAGTTTTTTATATCATTATTAGACTACTTATTTTTTTGCTAATACAACAAAAATAACAATAATAATAAAAGTCATTATATCTAAAATTATCGCTTACAAGTTTATCTTATATGTGTTGTAAAATATTACAAAATTTTGAAAGAAATTGTATCTAAGATAATATAATACTAAATTAAATATCTCAAACGATATTAATAAGGGATAATTGCTATTTACCCCCTGTGTTTTGACATATTACACTATTTCATCCCCGACATTTGAAAAATACATTTATTCATCCTTGTATTTTGATCTGTTAAACTTGTTAATCCTTCCGTACGGGTTTTTTAACAGTCAATCAAAAAAATAAAGGTCAAATTAAGAAAAATAAAAGGAAAAGTCAAAATTACCCTTAAATTTAAAGAGTCGTGAATAACAAACATCAGTACAAAATCAATCACCATCCTTTTCCGCCACTTGAGTCTCCACCGCCTTCTACCCATCACCACCACGCTCTCTCTACTCGCCTCCTCCCTCTTATAACATGTGTATTTTTGTGCTCTATAAACAATCAAGATCTCACTTACAACTCCTATAGCATATTTTGCAAATTGTTTTTTCTTTCATGGCGTCCAATTTGATCTGGCTAGCGTGGGTGTTGGTGATGGTGAGCAGCAGAATAATAGTGAGTAATCTTTGGTAGATCAGAAAGCTTTCGACCAGTAAGTACATGTTGAATCCTCCACAGAAAGAGACCGAGATAGACCCTCTTTTGCAGTTTCTTGGCTGATATCTTCTTTTTTCTCACCATAATCACTTTCCCAGTAAAGTTTAGGACTTTCTTCTTCTTCTTCTTTTGGAATTGGCTCATAAGTCTAGACGTTCAAGTTGAAGCTAACTTTCTTTCTAATTTTATAGTTCAATGGCTCCTTGGGCTTTCTACTGTCAAACAACAAAACACAAAAAAATAATAATAATAAATTAGCACAAAATGCATATAAACATCAGATTCAAGAACTTAAAGACATTGAATCAAGAACTGACATGGATTCAGAATCTGTGCTAATGGGCTCTTCTTTAATATCAAGATTTACAGAAGCAGAATCAAGAGGTTCATAACTACCAAGCTTCTGCTAGATCAAACGAAAGCAAGAACATTACTAAGCATTCAGATTATGTTCAACAACAAAAAAAAAAAGGAAAAAAAAAGTGGTGGCTGCATTCAGAAGCTAAAAATACTACATAAAAGTGGATGGCTTCCAATATTTACCTCTTCTTTCAAACCAGATAACGCCATTGAAGATCCCAATCCATAACTAAATTGCACAAGCAAGCTGTCACCCAAACAACTTCCCAAGAAGAATAATGAATTCCCAATTGTTGTGATGTCCTATAGGAAGTTCCACAAATTATTCAAGTAGAAAATGGTCAAAATAAACGATAATGACAGCAAAAGAATGGATAGTTGTCGTGCAAACAAGAAATATAATGCAAAGTCTGATAGCAATGACTAACTGAAGTAAGTACTGAAGCTTTAGGGAAAGATCAAGCCTCTGCACAACTCTTTAAGGGCAAAGAGGAAAACAACAATGAATACATTAGCCATCCATAATAAAACTTATCTAATTCCATGACTAATCACAGAATATGAAACATTTGTGATCACATTAATTGTTTATTCACAGTAATAAAAGGAAGAAAATACATCGATGAAATCTACAAAAAAGTAAAAAGGCTTGACGAATGATAACCTCATCCCAAAAGCTCTCTGGCTCCATCCCTTTTGACATATCAAAGCTGCTCCCATACATCACATCTCTCGACCTCCCTTCCAACAATCTCACCGCCCGCTCAATGAAAAGATAATTGCCGCCGCCGCCACTAACAACCAAGCCAAAGCAACTGCCACCAGAACAACCACCCAGTTAAACTTTGAAACCTCTGCTACTCAATCGATACCAAAAATCAATCTCTCTAACAATATAAATTTCAAGTACCTAAATAATTTCCAGTCCTGTTCCATCCCCATGCTATGCCGGGAAGTGCTCGACTCTTTTCTTCGATCATGGGCACAGTCCAGTGGCGCTACTTGAATCTCTGCTCTGCTCGTGCATATCGAAATCCCGTCGACGAAGACCGAGCCTTACATCACCACCGCCAGCAGCCGTAAGATGTGCCACCACCACCGCCAGCAGTCCCCAAAACCCTACTCTCCCCCTATGTCATATCCTCAAAATTAAAAGAAAAAATTACACCCAAAAACACACACACACACACAAACCACTCAAAACGCACACCCAAAAACACACACAGAGACCACTCAAGAAGAAAGAAGAAGAAAAAAAAACCAAAACTTTATGATCGTCTAAGAAAAAAAAAACCATGAAATCAAATAAACTTTTTCCTTTTCTTTTCTTTTCTTTCTCAATTTAGGGCACAAAATCAAATAGGGATATTTTAGTCTTTTCCTTGCCATTTAACACCCAGTTGACGGTAACAGTACAATGAGGACTTTTTAATTTATTTCACCAAATTACAGGGATGGATAAATGTATTTTTCAAATGTCAAAGATAAAATGGTGTAATATACCAAAATACAGGGGTAAATAGTAATTATCCCTATTAATAATGAGACAAAAAAAAAAGGGACAAATAAGGAAGCAATAACTCAAATTCATAAAACAGTACATGGGGGAAGAATTAGAGACAGTGGTCCGTCACTCAAATAAGTAGATACACTAAGCTTTTTACAACTACCTGTTACTAGTCCGCCGCTCAATTGTTTATAATAATTTTATAAGATTAATTTTGTAAAAATAAAAATTGTAGTGAGCATTTCAAAAAAATTAAAATTTGGAGCTAATTAAATCAACAGCTGATTGAGAATCAATCATCTATCAGCTACTATTTATTAAAATTTATCAAACATATTTTACTCAACTTCTTAACAACAAACTCTAACAACTGTCCCAATCAGCTAAAATCAAACACCATTAAATGACAAAAAATGTGGTCATTTTTCATATATAAAAAGTAAGGTTTAAACTTCTTGTTTTTCTTACTCTTCTCTCCTGCGGTATACAATTAAACCACTTCAACCAATTTAAAAAAAAGACTACCACACTTCGATTTGGAATGTGCAATCAAATAAAACTAACCTGAGCTGACCTGAAAATTTTCAAGAATTAGAAATTGAATCGGAACTAAAATTTTAGACAGGTGTTTGTGTTGATTTTCAACTAACCAATTAATTATAGAAAAAGAAATAGGGATCTTTATTAAAATATCCCAAAAACTCAAGTCAACAACTAAAACACTCCAACTTTTTCTAAATTACTAGAATGCACAAACACGAAAAAATAATTACACGCGTGCTCCTTTGACAGAAAAAAAAAACTCAACGCACAAAAAAAAAACTCTCATCTCCCTGGGTAGGGTAAATTATACTCACGGTATCCAGGTTTTGGAATTCATACCAAAAAAATACCCAACCTTTAAAATGTAACACAAAACTCCCTAACCTTTTGTTTTGTTACCAATAAAGTACCTAACCCCGATTTCCGGCCAAAGATGACCACGTGGCATCTGACATGGTGACACGTGTCACACTATGCTGACGTGGCATTTGCAAGCATGACACGTCAGTATAATGTTACCATCACTAAAAGTAATATACCGTAGTGGGACAAAAGCTAAAAGTTGGGTACCATGAATGAAAATTTTTGATTTTTAGTTGATTTTTTTTTGTTTAATTGGTTTTTGTTTTATGATGATAAAATTTCAAACTTTATAGTTTTTAAGTAAAAATTTGTGTTTTTAATGTATGTCTCGATTTTTAAATAAAATGAAATATTCATAATTTAAATTAATATTTAGTTCAATAAAAATCATTTAAAATTTATTATATATTGTTAACTCGTAAACCGGCTCGAATAGTAGTATAATGCATTGCTATTTTGATATGAAATATATAGTATATATTTTTTAGCATATAATAAATATAAATTTTTATTTTTATTATAAAATATTCAATTATAATTATAATTTAATTTTTAAATAAAATGAAATGTTCATAATTTAAATTAATATTTTATAATAAAAAAATTTATATTTATTATATGCTAAAAAATATATACAATATATTTCATATCAAAATAGCAGTCATTATACTACTATTCGAGCCGGTTTACAAGTTAATAATATATAATAAATTTTAAATGATTTTCAATGAACTGAATATTAATTTAAATTATGAACATTTCATTTTATTTAAAAATCGAGACATACATTAAAAACACAAATTTTCACTTAAAAACTATAAAGTTCGAAATTTTATCATCATAAAACAAAAACCAATTAAACAAAAAAAAAAATCAACTAAAAAATCAGAAATTTTCGTTCGTGGTACCCAACTTTTAGCCTTGGTTCCATTACGGTATCTCACTTTTAGTGATGGTAGCATTATACCGACATGTCAGGCTTGCAAATGCCACGTCACCATGTCAGATGCCATGTGGGTGCCACGTGGTCATCTTTGGCCGGAAATCGGGAATAGGCACTTTATTGGTAATAAAACGAAAGGTTAGGGAGTTTTGTGTTACATTTTAAAGGTAGGTATTTTTGTGGTATGAACTCCAAAATCTGGGTACCGTGAGTGTATTTACCCTTCTTGTTCAGACATTATTACTTGATAAGCTCTGTTTATATAAATCTGATTTTACATTTATTCTAGGAAAAGCTAGCATATTCAATTGAATGTTTTAATTGTTATTTTTACTTCATTAGAACAACAGTCTTTGAGTTTTTAGTTTGATTTTTTCCACAGAGCACATTGTTCCACAGATGCAGTCACTAAAACTTTCCCCAGAAGATGATAAAGGAGTCGAAACTTATGATCGAACCATAAGTCTTCGCGTTAATCATTTTCGGCTAAACTACAACCCAGAAACCATCATATGGCACTATAATGTTGACATTAAACCAGATGCACCTGCCAAGAATGGTCTGCCTATTAAAGTGCCAAAGGCTATACTATCCATGATAAGGAACAAGTTATCCTCAGATTATCCCACTTTGTTCCCCTTGTCAATGACTGCTTATGATGGTGAGAAGAACATTTTCAGCGCAGTTTCATTACCCACAGGAAAATTTAAGGTTGAACTATCTAAAGATGAAGGACTGAAGATTCGTTCATTTATAGTCGAAGTTCAGCTTGTGAAAGAGCTGGAATGCAGCAAGTTGGATGATAAGTTCAACGGCAAAATGCTTTCAGTTCCCCGAGATGTTCTTCAAGCTCTGGATGTGGTGATGAAGGAGAATACAGTAAGGCAGATGATTTATGCTGCCGGAACTTTCCATCCGAGCATACCTTATGCTGAAGATGATCTGGGAGGTGGAATCACAGCTTCGAGAGGAATCAAACATTCCCTGAAGCCAACAGCCCAGGGTCCGGCATTGTGCCTGGATTATTCAGTTTTACCATTACGCAAGCGAATGCCGGTTATTGATTTCCTCAAGGAGCATATTGAAGGCTTCAACTTGAACGATTTCAGAACCTTCAGGAGACAAGCTGAAGGAGCTTTGAAGGGACTGAAAGTTACAGTTACCCACAGAACCACCAGTCAGAAATTCAAAATTGCAAGTTTAACTGATGAGAACACAGGGGATATTTCTTTCGATGTTGATCAGATTT
>CATIWK010049337.1:0-17634 GCA_949634005.1 Mallotus japonicus | reverse complement strand
ATGGAGTTTGTATCGGTGGAATGCTTGTTACTGGGAGTGTTGATGTTATGGATTCAAATGCATGGATACAAAGGTTGTATTGGAGAAGAAAGATTAGCTCTCTTACAATTCAAAACATCTCTTGGGTCTGATTCAGATCATCTTCTTCCATCATGGGTTGATGATGATCCACAGAGTGACTGTTGCAACTGGGAGAGAGTGAGATGCAATTCTACCACCGGTCACGTCATTGCTCTGTCCCTCGACAATACAAGGCACTTATATGGCCCCGGACGATATTGGTGCGACGACAGATATAGTTGGTTAGTAAACATCTCAATGTTCCAGCAAATGAAGGAACTCAAAAGCCTTGATTTATCCGACAGTTGGATTAGTGGTTCCATTGATAAAGAAGGTACACATGTTCTATCTTTGTATCTTAATTCATTGATAAAAAATTACATCTTTAATTATTATACAGGTTTCCGAAAATTATCAAATCTGAAGAAGTTAGAGATGTTAAACCTTAGTTTCAATTGTTTCGGCAATAGCAGTAGCATCTTTTCATCATTGGCTGCTATTATATCACTCAAGACTTTGATTCTCACTGGCAGCTTCAGGGGAGCTTTCTTCCCTATTCAAGGTGTGTGTGTGTATATATATATATATATATCCTTTAAATATATTTACTCTTGACCAATATCAAATTAATTGTATTTGTTTTTTCCTTCTTTGTTTAATATCTTTTTGCTCTTTTGGATCAGAATTGAGCAACTTGGAAAACTTAGAAACGTTGGATCTAAGTTTTAATGGTTTCAATATCATTCGGCCAATTCCAGGTGGACTTTATTTCATATATATCTCACTTTTCTGGGGAAAAAAATTGAGGAGAGAACTTTTTTTTTCCCCTACTTTTTAATGAATACAACACAATATATTCACTAATTCAAGTGCCTTTATATATATATATATATATATATATATAGGAAATGGGGGAGGGGAGTCAATAATTGAACCCTTATCTTAAAAAGAGTTATGCCACTGAGTTATTCAACATTCGCCGTCTTTAAATAGGTTAAATCAACAAAATAGAGAAATTTATGGCTTTAAATCAAACTACTATAGCTAGAAAATAAACTAAAATATAGTTAATTATTTTTTTAAGCAATTAATATTTAAAGACCTTATATTTGAATTACCCAACAGTTTATTTGCCTTATCCTCTCCAGGGCTAGAATTGCATCATTTTGCATTCAGTTTTGAAGTGGTTAGTTAATAGTGTCCTTAGTTTTGCCTAATTTTATTAATTTTATTGAAAAATGTTATTAACTGATCGAAAAATAATATGAAATCATATTTCATTAAAATGGAAAAAGTTACATGAGAAAACCTATACAACTATAAATACAATTCAATTCAAAATAGCTAACATAACAAAATATTTTATACTCAATAGATTTTAAATATTTACATGTTATATACATATAATTTTATTATTCAATAGCATGAAAATATAAAAAAGTTTAGATAACATTATTTCAATTTTTTTTAGATACATATATTTTCTTTTATTAATATAACTAAATATAAAAATATTAATTAAAGTAAACATAATTATTTTATATATGCTATAAAAATGAATATGGATAAATTTTAAATTACTATTTCAAGAAATAATAAAAACTAAGGTGAATACAATTATTTAAAAAAAATGTTGATTTATTATTATTTTAAAATATTAAAAATACAATGACTGAAAAGGGAAAAAAAAACTTATCAAAGTTGATGATTTTTAACATGATGTATTGAATATTCCACAGATTTTAAAAGCTTATCAAAGTTGAGGAAGTTGAAGCACTTAGATTTGTCTTTCAATTCGTTGGATAATGTGGTATTGAACATTTCCAGCATGTTCGCTTCCCTTGAGAGTCTAAACCTGGGTTCTAATGATTTGGAATGGCCACTTCCTAACCAAGGTATATGTGCTACTTGTCTCTTAATTAGAATCTTGAACTCATTATCTTTCGTTTCTTTAATTATGTTTTTATGCTTGACATTTGCCATTTACATAATATTTTTCTGTAGTACAATCGTTTACACAAATCTTCCATTTATTTCCAAAATACCAAATTCTTCCTCTAAATGGATGTAGCCAGTAGCATATCTTCAAGAATTGGAAGCCGGTTCACTACTACATATATCTTTATGCGTTCCTCCTGTCTCTTATGCAGAATTAAGTAAATTGGAGAATTTGACGGTGCTCGAACTAAGTGATATCAATTTTTACACAGGGGGAGCAGATACTACTGTGTCGGTGGTAATACAAGGTAAAACATATTATGTTGATGGAGTTTAGAATCCTTTAATTATTGTATTTCATGTGTACTTGTTCTTATCTATTTGCATCCAACAGTTGACTATATTTGTAGAAAACTGTAACATTGTTAATATGAAATTCCACTCTGAAACATTGAAATTTAATCTGTTCATATTTGTAATTGCTTTAGCAGAACAACTGAAATATAACAATAAAGAACTATTTAAAAAAATGAACAAGAAAAATTTACTCTATATTTAAATAGCAGTTTTAATAATTAATGTTATTGACTTTCACAGGTTTGTGTGGTTTGAAAAGACTTCAACACTTGGATCTGAGCTCCAGCAATTTTGGAGGCAGTCTTCCTCTGTGCCTAAGCAATCTTACCTATCTTACCTACTTAGATCTCTCTGAAAACAAAATCACAGGGAAAATCAGTCTTCCTCTGTGCCTAAGCAATCTTACACATCTTACGTACTTAGATCTCTCTCAAAACAAAATCACAGGGAATATTACTTCATCTTGGCTAGCTGACCTCACATCCCTTGAGTATATTAACCTTAGCAATAATCTCTTTGAGGGCTTATTCTCATTCAAATCCTTTGCTAACCATTCCAGCCTTAAGGTGGTTCAATTCATAAGTGAAAACGACAAATTCGAGGTTGTGACTAAATATCCTGATTGGATTCCACCATTTCAGTTGCAGTCTCTTGTCCTTCAAACTTGTAATCTTCAGAGTATTCCTGAATTTCTCGTTCATCAGTCCAAATTGAGATTGGTTGACTTGTCTCATAATAAAATAAAAGGAAGGTTTCCCAGTTGGCTAAGTGAGAATAATACAGGACTAGAGATTTTTAGTCTTGAGAATAACTCTTTCATCGGCCAACTTCATCTGCCAACCAATGTCACTTGGTTGGATTTCTCAGAGAATTCCTTTAATGGACAACTTCTAGAAACTGAAGGAAAAAATTTTTCCAACTTGAAGTTTCTCGACTTATCAAGGAACTCTTTTGAAGGTCAGTTTCCATTCTCACCAGGCGATGACTGTAAATTAATAAGCTTGGATTTGTCTTCTAATAATTTCAGAGGGGAAATACCGGAGACTCTGGAATCAAGTTGCATTTCTTTAAAACATCTGAAGCTGTCTCATAATAACTTTCAAGGGAAAATATTCACCAATCGATTTAACTTGAGTAGATTAAGTTCTCTACAATTGAATGACAATAAGTTTATGGGAACTCTACCAAGTCTAGTCACCAAGGCTGATGTTCAATATGTATTAGATCTTAGCAACAATCAATTTCATGGTGAGATTCCAAGCTTCATGAGTAACCTTACAAATATTCATTCTGATCTCCTCATCCTGCATGATAATTTTTTTGGAGGTCAAATTTCCTGTGAACTTCTTTCATATTATTATATAGACCTTTCATATAATTCCTTCTCTGGACCTTTGCCTTCTTGCCTTAACCAATCGGATTCAATGTTCATAAATTTGCGGGGTAACAAATTCAGTGGAGCATTATCAGAAGTATTTCTCAATTTTTCTCACCGATTGTTGGCATTGGACCTGAGCAACAACAATTTGTCTGGCAGCATTTTCAACGGATTTGGTGAATTTCCAAACTTAAGGCTTCTTTCATTATCAGGAAATCATTTAAATGGCTTCATTCCAAATTGGTTGTGTGAACTGAATGGGTTGAACTTATTGGATCTTTCAAGAAACTCCTTTTCTGGGTCTATACCCCGTTGTTTACATAATCTCTCATTTGGTAGCGAAGGAATTCGAATTGGATACATAAGAGGTACTTCTTACAGTGCAAGTTACATTGGAGAAGGATATGAAGGGATTTCAAGCTATTATGGACTCCATTTTAATGTCGAAGGAGTTTTTGTGTTTTTTACGAAGTATTTGTCGCTCACATATAAAGGTTTCATCCTGAGCTCCATGTCAGGATTAGATTTATCAGATAATGAGATAACCGGTGAGATCCCACATGAGCTTGGACAGTTATCCCAAATCCGTGCACTGAACCTGTCCCACAATCAATTGATAGGATCTATCCCCAAGGCTTTCTCTAATTTTTCCCTAATTGAGAGCTTAGATCTTTCTTATAATAATTTAAGCCGACAGATACCCTCAGAACTAATAAATCTAAACTTTCTAGCAGTGTTCTCTGTGGCTCACAACAACTTATCAGGTAGGACTCCTGACAGGAAGGCCCAATTCATTACCTTCGAAAATAGTAGTTATGAGGGGAACCCATTTCTTTGTGGACCTCCTTTAGAGGACTGCAGTAATGATGATGATGATGACTCTGCCATATTTCCGATGGCGTCGCCACCAGCTGGAGAAATTGACAGAGTGGCTCTGCTTGCAAGCTTTTCAGTATCATTTGTGATGTTCTTCTTAGGAGTCATCGCTGTTCTTTATGTCAATGCTCGCTGGCGACAAAGCTTGTTCTATTACAGTGAGGAATTTTTGTTTTCATGTTATTACTTTTTGTACGATAATCTCTTTAAGTTTTTGGTTTGTTTGTATCGTTAATGGCTATTTGATTATTTATTGTAAGTGCTTTAAATTAAGCTAATCGCAATGAATAAAACATGGCTAGTTCAACATTCTCCTTTAGGTTGGGTCAGTTATTTTGAACTCCCTATTTCCGTGAATCTAATTGAAAGGGTGGTCAAGCCAGCCAGGTTAAATGTATCCTTATTTTTTTGCGCTAGCTGATGTACTTCAATTTCCCACCTATATTTTCTTTTTGATTAAAAAAATATAAAATTTGTTTATCTATTCTAAATATATTACACTCATCTTTTTTTTTTTTTTTGAGTTGGTTGAAGTTGGTTTAATTCTCCACCACAAGAGAGAAAAGCAAGGAAATACTACACTCAACTCTTTTTTTTTTTTTTTTGAGTAGTAATTATTTCTAAATAATTTATATTTAGTGTTTTTATGTCAATTAACAATAATTTTAATGGAAATATTGACAGAAAGAAAAATAGTATAATATTATAAAAACAAGGATAGAGAAATATAATTTTTAAATGTTAAGGACTAATATAATAGTAAAATAGAAGGGTACAAATGGTAGTAAACCCTTAGTTAATTATATTCATTATAATATTTATTTCAACTTAATAGTAGTATATAACTATACAGTATGAAATTGCTTTGACATTCTCCAATGTATCCAAATTGCATATGTTTTTTAAAAATTTAATTCATTTGCAAAGCTAAAATAAATATTAAATATTCCACAACAACTCTTTTCTACAAGTATGTAATTTACTTTGAAAAATATTCCTATATTCTAATTTTTCATTCATTTTTATATTCTAAACACATTTATATAATTGTATTTTTCATATAGAGTCCTAAGTGCATAAAAACATATACTACAACCAAATAAAATTATATATATTATTTAATTATATTTTTGTACTTTCCCTCAAAAACATATATTATTACAATTTAATAAAAGTTAATAAAAATTATTAAAGTTTGATCAGTTATTATTCAAATCTTATATTTTTTACAAAATTGAAATCACATTTAACATTTAATTCATTCATACAATTAAAAAAATTAATTGTTGCCCAACAAATCTCATTAAGAGAAACAAAGTAATACACCACACCTTTAAATTATTTGTACAAGTATCATTTTATTTCCTCAAAAATTTCAAGCAAACAATTTAGTTAATTATTTATACTTAACATATTATAAGGCATCGCCTTAGTGATTAAGATGTCACCTCTCATGCTAAGGTTTTGCCTTAGTGGAGTCAATAGGATTTTTATGAGCTTCTAAAGGAGGTTAAGCTCTTGCACTACTGAATTTACTTTGTTGGACTTTTCATCGTCAAGCCTATGTTCTCAAAGCTTAACCATGTCCTAACCAATTCTTATATTATGAACTTCTGTCCATATTGTAATATGGACCAGGAGTCCATCACACGTGTGAAAAAAATATGTGCTTTTTTTTATCGGCTGAATGATAAAACAATCAGTATCTTTCTTCTTCTTCTTCTTTTTTCTTCCAGCTGAAGTAGTAAACACAAAGCGAAGCCCAAGAACCATACTGCAGAAATGGATTTATTTAAATTTTATTCAATCGATTCCTCAGCTTAACTCACACAACTGAATGGATTTATTTGATTCTTTATATAAAGCTTAATAGCACTCTTTTTTTTCGTATATACAACGGGCTCCTTAAGCGACCTCACAAAATATGCTCCCAATTTAAATCCTGAAACTATTTTCTGGAGTTGGACCTCATGCCTAGAATATTAACATATTGAAGTGATTTTCACCTTTCAACCGCAAAGATGATTCTTAGTCATCTGACATCCCTTCTTCTCTCTCTTTTACTTCTGCATATGGACCAATATCACTATCAAATGAAGAAGAATGTTCTTCTGTATCCTTCTTACCATCAGGTTTTAATAACATCCCACCCTGCTGGAACATCTGCTGCTAATATCACATTGACAACTTCTTCTAAATTGCCCTACTTTGCTACAGTATCTGTTGATGATGTCTGATTCGCACCTTCAAAATTCCCCAGCTTTGCCACATCATTTGTTGTTAATTCCTCATTCACATCCCCCGGATTGCTCCTATTGTTACTTTCTTGGCTTTCGTCAACTCTACAGTAGGCCTTTTAAAAAAAGATGAATATACTTGATGTCATTTAAAACAATTTGATGAACCTGAAGTGCATAGTTAATGAATTTGTATGTTGTGTTTCATGAACTTATAATTTTTTATTGATGAACCTATATAAAATAATGAGTTAGAATATTAAAAGTGATAAACCTATAGTTGATAACTAATGAATCTTTATGATTTAATCAATGAACCTATTAATTTTTATAATATTAATATTAATTCATAATACACTCTAGCCATAAAAAAAAACGTAATTTCTCTCTTTTTCTTGTATACTTCTGCATGTTTACTCTTGCTATCTTTATTCTTTTTGGTATTTACTTATATTATTGATGTTATTAGCACAATTTGGAGATTGCCTTGACTGTAACATCAATATCATTCTCTAGTAATATATATTGTCAGTGTCATAATAGTTAACCAAATGTATCAGCTTTGCCACATCATCTTATTGGTTCATTGGTTGGTTTGGAAAATTGGAAGTGTTGAATCACATATCTGGGATTTTACTTTTGTCTATTTACTGGGTCAGGCTGCTGCTCTTCTTTGATTATGCACACACCACAACTTTAGGGCTGAGCTGTTTTTTGTGTTGACACCACAAAATGCTGTTGTTGTCTTTGGTTATTATCTTTAAATAAGAATGAAGAAAAACGTGCAAAGAGAGGAGAGAAAAAAAATGCGCAGAGAAAAGAGAAAAACACAGCCGTTATTTTTTGAGAGAGAGAAATACAACTGTTATTTTGAGATTTGAAAGGAAACACACGTGTGAAAACGTTAATAACCTAATAGAAGCGCATAATGCATCATGGGGTCCATGATATGATTTGCCTGTGCCAACAATATGAATTGGAATGCATTCTTAATTGCCTTTGTATTTAGTTTCACCTGTATGGTTTCACATCCATTATTTTTTAATTTACATTTGATAAAAAAATCAAAATATCATATAATTAATTTTTTAATTTAAATTCACGATATATCTACGTTATATATTCTAAAAAAATCTTAAAATATTAATTTTTAATGAGCGAATAAAATTAATGCAAAATTTATTTTTTTCAAAACGCGAGATAACTATTTCATCAATCCACACCAAGGCTTAAAATATATTTCTTTTATATTATTTTAATTTCATTTAAAGTTTAACTGATATTTTAATTTAGTGATAAAGTTAATGTAACTATAAAAATAAGTGTCATGATCAAAATTTACCGAGTGTATGATTTGTTTAATTTTTGAATTCTCAAAAAAAAAATCAAGAAGAGTTTAATCCAGTCAATTTTTTTAAAATTAGATTGGGTCAAAATTGATAAAAAAAAATTACCAAATTTGAGACATTTTATAAGTTAGGCAAATATTTTTTTTCACTTTTTTAACAAGGGAAGGGGAGGTAATGATAGAACATTTGACCTATTGATATTTTAAAGGAAGTTATTTTATTAAGATACTTTAAAAATAAAATTTTATTTTGAAATAGTAAAAAAAATAAAATATATAATCTTATAATATTACAAAGAAATTTTTTTATTATTTGAGTATTTAATTTTCCACCCTAGGCAGATATTTGGACATGTAAATTTTGCACAATGATTGATTAATGGGCTAGTGGGAAGCCCATCCCAACTTCAGACTCAGGCAACAACAAATAGTTGGGCTTGGAGCCCATATCGACTGTCCTCGGCTGGATCTATATAACCTAAACAGAGTGAATTAGGGTTTTTGCTGTTATCTTTCTTGCTTGCAGCTCGTTAAAAGCGTAGCCACTTATAGCGAGAGAGGAAGTGTTTAGCTTTAGCCTCAAAAACAATCGAAAATGGTTAAGGGACGCCAAGGAGAGCGTGTCAGGTCTGCGATCTGTTCTTAATTGTTCATGATTTTTAGCTAAAAATTTTCAAGCTTTAACCTGATTTTTGCAATTAATTTGATTATATTCTTTGTTTTTTTGGGTTTTAGGCTTTATGTCAGAGGAACCATTTTGGGCTACAAGAGGTAATGATAAAAGCTATAATTTTTATTATGAACTCTGTTTTATAGCTTGGTGATTGAGTTCTCATGTGCTGTTTAATCATTGATTTTTTTGGTGGAGATCGCTTAGTTTTGTGTAGTTAATTGCATAATGATGAAATTTAGAAGTGACATTTTGATTAGTAGGAGAAGTAGAACTAATTTGAGTGAATTAAATAGGAATTTTTATTTAGAAGCAATGTGATTCTGTTGGGATTTTTTCTGGAAATGAAGATACATTTGGTAGAATTTGAATTTGAGCATTTGGGTTTTCTTTTTTTAATGATTTCATTGTATTAATTAATAGTTTGGGATGAAATGGTAATTGGGTTTTAGGTCCAAGTCGAACCAGTACCCGAACACATCATTGATCCAGATTGAGGGAGTGAATACCAAAGAAGAGGTGGCCTGGTATGCTGGCAAGAAAATGGCTTACATCTACAAGGCTAAGGTGAAGAAGAATGGCTCACACTATCGCTGCATTTGGGGAAAGGTTACTAGGCCACATGGTAATAGTGGTGTTGTGAGAGCTAAGTTCAAGTCTAATCTGCCTCCAAAATCCATGGTACATTTTAAAAAAATTGGTGTGGTTGCTTTTCCATGGCTTATGGGTGTCAGGTTTTTTAATTTTAAAGTTTTTGTTTATTTTGCAGGGTGATAGGGTTAGAGTCTTCATGTACCCCAGCAACATATAAGGTAATGTTCATCTTCTGCCACCTGTTTGTTTGGTTGGATGTAAAATATTTGGACTAGTTGATTTAGGTATGATTTGTTGTTTGGTTGTTTCATTTGCTGGTAATTGGTTGTAGTTATGTCAAGATTTTCATTTCCTTAGTAGTTTTACTATTCTTGCCTAGGATTAGACATGTGACATTTGTATCTATGGATAGCCTTAACCATTTTGTTATAATGTTTGTGCTTCTTTGATGGTTGTTTATGAAATGAAATGATATTTCTAATGATACTAGAAATAAATAATTGATGTTTGGAGGGCAATATGGTGATAAAGGGCCAATTGATTGATATTACAGTTCTTACTTTTTGCCACTTTTTCTTCTAATAATTGTCTTTTTCCTCCACATAAACTGTGACATCAATGAAATTGGCTTGTGTTTTTCTTCTAATAATTGTCCTTTTCCTCCACATAATCCGCTTAAATTGCTTATGATAATTGAAATTGGTTTTGTGTTTTCCTTGGAAATCAATGATTGTAAGGCCATAATGTCGTGTTTTCCATCAAATTGTTCCTTACAATTAACTGCATTAGCATATTATTTTATATGGTCTAGTTCATATTTTCTTTTCATGCTTCTATATGATTTAAGCATGTTCAATTCCAATATGAATTATAGATAATTTCTAGTTCAGCCTCGTACTTAAACAATTTGAAAAATTAGAACCATGCATGTGTTACAGAATTGTGTTTAATTGCTCTTTTTCATTTGATAACTTGTCTTTATTCTGGCATTGTATTCATTGTTGTGTTATTACCTATGCAACTTCTTTTCTGTCTCTGATTTTTGCAACTTTTGCTCCCTTGCAGCCTTGCGAGATTCATTGATGGCTGATGGAAGTTCTCTTTGATGTCTTAGAAAGATCTACATGTTACTTGTTTTATAAGCTAAGATTTAATGTGTTATGTACCTTAAAGTTTTGATGGAGTTATTTTTGTTTCTTTAGAATGGTGGATGAACTTTGTTTTTTGGCTTCTTACTAATCGCAGTTAGAGTTTTTCCACCCATTTGTTCTTTATTTTAATTTTCAAGTAAACTGAGTTTTATGTGAACTAAATATTCAGTTAGTTTAATGCTTTTGTCAGCTTATTAGTGTTTAGTTCAGCTTAAGAATCCACTACTACCAAGCCTTTGTTAGTTTTCCACGGTATTAAAATCACCATAGTTGCCATTGAGAGTCTTCATTAGAGTGCATAAATATGTTTATCTGTTACTCTATAAGTGTGGAGACCGGTTTTTACTTCAGAATTGGAGGCAACTTATTTTCCTCAACGGCGAGACCGACCGAAACCACTTGCTTCACCTATATATGGGTAGAATGTATTTGAAAGCCTCTTTGGTAAACCAAACCCTTTCTGCTTCCGCAAAAATAGAATTCCTTTGTCGTTGCATCTGGCAATCTGCAATTTCTGGTGGAATCCACAGCTGGGAAGAGTTAGTTGCTGAAAACATGAAATCATGGAAGTTGTAGTTGCCCTTTTGTCTCTCATTTTCAAGATACAGAAATTGGTATGATCCCGTGATTATTCCCATATATCCATTTTTTTAGCAGAGTCTCAAGTCCCTTTATCTTTTAAGGCTGAAGGGCTGAAGCCCTATTCAATATCCATTTCTGGCAATCCATTTTTTTAGCAGAGTCTCAACTCCTTTATCTTTTAAGGCTAATGGGCTGAAACCCTATTCTATATCCCATTTTGGCATCCACAGAGTCTCAGCTCCTTTATCTTTGAAGGCTAATGGGCTGAAGCCCTAAATATCCTTAAATGCAAGGGCCAAACTGTTGGATTCTCAGACATATTTGACCCAAATGTGGATTAGAATCTTCGAAATTAATGAACAATACAACAAAAAGTTAAATTTCCTTTTCAATAAACATGGTCATTATATAATGCCATTTCCACCTCATGTCATGTTCTGTTCTCGTTGGAGTGTTTTCATGTCCTCTCAGTTCCACATTAATGTTCTCACCACCGACACTTTAGGGCTTGCCAGCTTTTTTTGTTTTAGTCCCTTTCTTCCTGCAATTTTTTATTTCTTGTCTTTTTTTTCCTCTAACTTGGTGGTAAAAGTAGTAGAAAGTGTTAGTTAATCGAACAAATTGATTATATCTGCTCCATCCAACGACTGTTTTGTATAACAAATATATACCAATATAATTTTATTAGTTAAATATGAAATAGAGAGAAATATATTTTACTCTTCTAATTGTTGGTGTCATTTGTTCGGATATCTTTAAGCTGCACGGGCATAAGTGTTTTGGCTTTGAGTATTGGTCTGAGAGGTTCTTCGGAAGGTTTTTAAGGAATGTTGGGATTCTCCGTCCGCTCTTATGGTTTAACGGGTTAAACTGAATTAGTTAGAATTTAATACACTCTAAGTTTTGATGGTTTAAACTCAAAATTCAAAAAAAAAAAAAAAAAAAAAACTAAATTAATTTATGTTCGCACTTTAACAATATATAGAAAAAAATAATAATTTTCAAAGACTTGCCTTTAATGAAACGAATGCAAAAAGAGAAAGAAGGATACAAAAGTAAGAATACGTATCATTTTGCTAAATGAATCATGCATGATCAAAGAAAAAGGGTATGCGTACGAAGGTAAAAATGATTAGAGACATGCAAGGAAAGTGTGTTGATGGATGAGTAGTCTTTAGAGAAACGAATTAAAAAAACAAATCAAAGATCAAAGACAGACTAATGCTAGCAAATATGAGCCAATTCTCCAAAAGTTGACTGAATTAATAAATAAAAAAGTATGAACAGATTCCACAATTTTACAATACATTGAATATGAAAAAAAATAATGGATTATATGTATGGTCAGAATAGGAATATATGGATCGTGATTTGCATACCCCAACCAAATTTTACATCATTTTATATGGTATGGTAATGGGTATCCATTCATTGAATATATATTAATGTAGTTTGTTTTAGAAAGTCTTCTAAAGCTAGTGCTTATTTATCAAAAATAAATAAATAAAATGAGTGCAATTTCTCCAACCTTTATAAATTAGAGATTATGCTTGATACAATTGATGATTATTATTCTTCAAATTATATAAATTAGTACACATCAGAATCCTTCGTATTTTGATATCCAACTTTTAATCTATTAATATCTTAAAAGAGTTATATCATTAGACTACTCAATATTTGATAATTTTTAAATTTTTTATTCGTGGATAAATGATGTGGTTAATTTTATTTCTTTTAAAAAATACATATTTAAAACTATGATATGAAGTTATATCTAACTCACAAGCAAAAGTTTTTGAAATGTATGATCATACTTAAAGTTAGTGATTGACATACCAAAATTTTATGGTTTTATATTTTACGAAGAATTTTAATTTTTTTTTAAGTATTTTCGTATAAAAAAAACTTTTATTTAGGTAAAGGAACTTCATTAGAATTATAAATTAAATTTCATGAGATTGATTTTCTTGTCTTTTCCTTTTAAAATTTGATTGCTAATTTGGTATCAATCATAAATTTCAATATCTCCAATTTAATGATATGAATAATTTTTAATTTTTTTTAGTATTTTTGTATAAAAAAAACTTTTATTAAGGTGAAGGAACTTCATTAGAATTATAAATTAGGGTGGGGATATTTGCACTCTATTTTGACTTCATTTGCAATTTAAATGACTTAATTACCCTTAATTCATAATAATTGTGTTTTATTATTTGATTAAGATATGAAAAATGTACTTTTCACAACAATTAATACTGACTTAAAAAAATATTTAATTATTTATACATGATAAAAATTTAATAGCTTGAATGCAAATAATTTACTTTAATCGAATTGTTTTTATATTGTAATCATAAGAACTATTTATAATTTTATTAATTGGTTATGTTAATTTATAATATCTTTGACTTATATGACTAAAATTTTATTAAAAATAGCTGTATTTCTTTATTAATATAGTCATGGAATCTTTACTTTAAATTTTTAGTTGTATTAACGTTTTTATTGTTTATACATGATAAAAAAATTTTGATGATAAGTTTGATTTTAATTTTTATTATTTTTTAATAAAATGGTAGAATATAATACTAAAAATATTACATATATTACAAAATTATTAAAATAAAATACTTAAAAAAAATTTTACAAATATCAATTAAATTTAAAAAAATAGAATTTTTTGATGTAAGGCAATGAAATCATTATCTCTAATATAAATATGGAGTACAATTTATAAATGGGGAGAGTGCAATAAACTCTACAAAATTTAAAATATTACAATATAAAATAGATATGGAAGATGAAGATATAAGTGTCTTTTGCACTTTAAAAACCTTAATAATGGAGTGTGAATATAAAGTATTGGAGTGCAAAAATCACCGCCCATAAATTAAATTTCATCAGATTGATTTACTTGTCTTTTCCTTTTAAAATTTGATTTCTAATTTGGTATCAATCATAAATTTGAATATTTCTAATTTAATGATATGAAGATAAGGATTCATAACGGATATGAAAATTCATAGCATTATAATATCTGAATAAATCCAAATAGTAAACATGATTACAATGTTAGCGATGAATATTTATAGATTAAGTGGGCTCCACCAAATTGTTAATTAGGACCTACAAAAGATTTTTTTTTTGAGAGAAAATTTTTCATTTTTTGAAAAGAAAAATAATTCTATTGATTTAAACTAGCAATACATCAATAGAAATATAGATACGTATTCGCTAAAAATCATAGAGGATGAAACAACACCTTAATAGCATAATAAATCGGCTTAAAGCCTACAAATTTGATAATATTATAATGATTAGAATACCTATGACTCCAGTTCTGCAACATACTGATGACCGTAATCTGATTCGTTGTCTCTGTCTGATCGAATATACTTTACTTGTCTAAATCGCCCACACAAAGAAAAAGCCGCAACAAGACGGAAAATAAAACGTCATAACAAGACGATGACAACCAAACGCCGCAATAAGACGACGAAATCACGAAAAATAAAAATAAAATCTAAATTTATGTGAAATAACCACTTATTTTAAAAATAAATTGACAAAAAGATTTGTAGATGGGTGATTTCAGGCCAAGAATGGTCAAAAATCACCCCTCCTTTGTTTAAGGAAGATGAACGACTAGAAAAGAAAAGTTAAGATAAAGAAAAGGCTAGGGTTTCTAACTATATTAATCTTTAAAATAAAAAAAAAATTCTTTTTAAATATACATACATTAGTCGGTAGAAACGAGTGTAATCAATAATATATATATATATATATATAGTATTTTACACCATTACTATGAGCTAAAATGAAATCATTGTCACTTAAATAACAAATATAATTTCGAGCCATAATATCTGCAATTACGTTAGATAAGTATTAAAAAAATTTTACTGTTCTTATTATTTTATCCGAATTAAACTGAATTAATTAAAATTTAATAAATTTTAAATATCAAAAGTTTAAATTAAATAATACTATTATTTTTTTATTTATTGATAGTCTTAAATTTTAATTAATTTACAGTTTAAATTGTATATATTTTATAAAAATATAATTTTTTTGTCTATATATACATAATACATAATACATATACAAAACTTAAATTTAAAATTTTTCATTAATTAGATTAATTTGTTAATTCAATATTATATTTTTTTAATTTTTTTTATTTTGGTAGGAGGTAAGTCAATATAGTTAATATAGTGTAAGTTACAACATTATGATTAATGTTTTGAATAATCTATATTACTTTCCTTTGCATGGCAAATATAAATTTCTTGAAAGGGTAGAAAATTTTGAAGAAGATATGTGGACACATATATTGGAATATACTAAAAAAAAATTAGATAGATTATAGTTGGACTTAGAATTCAATACATTTTTTTGGACTTAGAATTGAATACATTTTTTTTTTGGACCGACCTCTTTAGGGCAGGCAAGGCAGTTGCCTAATTTGTGTATATATGTAATTTTTCTTTCTACAACATGTGAACTAGTAGTCTTCAAAACGTGTTGAAAAGGTCCACTCTATTGGTGCTACCCTCTCTAACTTGTGCTTTTGTATTTCTTTGATTTGTATATGATTTTGTTTGTTTTGGTAGTAGAACAACACTTGGAAGAATTTAGGGGTCTTATTTTGTTAATTTTCCAATGTATATACAATCACTTTTTTTTTAATTCATATTTATAGTAAATTAAATAGTTGTATAATTATTTAGTGTTAAATCTCAAATAATTTTAGTAAACAATTATTTTTCTATAGTTATAAAATATATACAATCACTTTTCTTCATATCTTATATTAAATTAACGGGTGATATAATTATGTGTAATTTCAAATAGTACTCGTTGAAAAATTATTTTACTATGGGAGGTTCTTGCCTAGGCTGAGTGTATTGCACCCAATGGTAAGATTTAAAACAACATATCAAAATATTGGTAACTTCATTGATTAAAACAAGATATGTGTCTTATGTTTTAAATCCTATCATTGGATGTATATACACCCAGTATAGGAAAGAATCTCCCTTAAATAAAATATAAAAATATGAATTTTTTATTTTATTATTATTTTCACTTAATAATACGAAAGTAAACAAAATGCTTTCTTTTTTTTTCTTTTCATATACTATAACACAAAAATAAAATCACACATAACTGTCATCAATCTAGTTCACCCGAACAATAAAGGACTATAAAAACAGTAAAAATGTTTCAATAACTAATTTAATGTGATTTCATACACTGCAATTTGAACTCAAAATATAATTTAAAAGAGAACAATTCTTAACAACTTATTACATTAGTTGTTGGTAAAACACATATATAATCTTTTAAAAAATTGTTGCCCACACTGAGTATAATATATCAAACAGTTAGACGTGAATGATAAATATAAACGTTTTATTTTTTTTGATTATATATCATTCATCTAATTACAGAATGTATTACATCCAAAATAGCCAAAAATCTCCCATTTTAATTTTTCTCTTATTATGGAATTTGTTTTAGGAAATTTTTTTTTCCTCATAAAAAGTTATTATATTTCTGAAAATTTGCTCTTTCACATAATTATACCTCAAAAGTCAAACTACACCTTTCCTTATACTATACACTAAAAACAAACAATAAATAAAAAAACAATAAAAAGAATAATTCAATTAAAAGCAAACTAAAAACATTAAAAAATAAAATAAACAAACAAACAATTAATTAAAATAATAATAATAATAATAATAAACACAGACCCTTCTCCCCCTCTTCCTCTCTTCTTCACGCGTTTACCACCTCCTCTTCTTCCTCTTCTTGTTCTTCTTCTGCTAGACTTCTGTTTCTTTACACAGAAAAAGAATTCACATTCTTTCTCAAATACCAATTCAATTTTATTTTTTTAATTTTTTTGATTTTTTTGAACTTTTTTAATCTCTTCTCTATGTCACAGATCCATGGAACAACACCCACCAATCTCCATTAACAATATCTTCTTCTCCACCCCTTCTCCGTTTGCAGATCCACAATAAAACTCACTTCGAATCTTCACTTTTCGATCGAATTTTTTAATACCCAGATCTCTTTATATCCTTATCTGTCGTAAACAATGAAACCCACATCGCGTTTGTTCACAATAGGCTTAGTAACATCATGGTACTCTTCAAATATAGGAGTTTTGTTACTAAACAAGTACTTATTGAGCAATTATGGATTCAAATACCCAATCTTTTTAACGATGTGTCATATGACTGCTTGTAGTTTATTAAGTTATGTTGCTATTGCTTGGTTGAAAATGGTTCCTATGCAAACTATTCGTTCTCGTCTTCAGTTTTTAAAGATCTCTGCTTTAAGTTTAGTCTTTTGTATTTCGGTTGTTTTTGGTAATGTTTCTTTAAGGTTCCTTCCTGTTTCTTTTAATCAAGCTGTTGGTGCTACTA